>JACEIK010007378.1:53174-76401 GCA_018107945.1 Datura stramonium | reverse complement strand
TAACAAAGTCATTTGACCCTCCATATCTAAAATAAATAAATTTCTCCTCCTTCTCCTCATTTTAGCCTTGCCTAGAAAGAAAGTGAAGCTTGCTTTTATTAAAAATATCATTGGGAGGAAAGCCTCATACAAGAAAAGACAAAAAGAATTCTTGAAAAAGGCCCATGAACTCGACACCCTTTGTGATGTTGAACTGGCTGTCATCATCTCTAATCCTTACCACAATGAACCTAAGGTATTTCCAAATAATGATGTTGCAATCAACACTTTTTCAAAATTTATGGAGTTTCCAGAGGTGCAAAAATTAAAACACATGACCACACAAGAGAAGTTCACCAAGCAAAGGATTGATAAAATAGATGAAAAACTATGGAAGGTAAGGAAGGAAAATAGGGTAAGGGAGTTCACAAACAAGATGTATGAAATGTTGAATGGAGAAGATATTCACGTTGGTGTGCATCCTTATGATCTCAAAGATCTGAGTTACGTGATCAATCAAAACCTTAAATGTGTACATGAAGCAATCAAAGTGAAGACTGATGGAGAGGGTTTCACATCAAATGCCCTCAATCCATTTTTAAATCGATGATTCCTGGTGGGACCAGCTCTGAGGGGACAAGGTCTTCTATATTGGGCCTTGCTGCAAATCTGTGGTTTATGGCACACCACAATTTCACTGTGAGACCAGTTCGAGGGTCCAAGGGATCCACCATTGGTCCCCAATGTGGATTCAATATCGATTATCTTCCAGTAACTTTACTTAATTATTCCTCTGGATGCTCCTGCTCAAGTGCCCCATCCAATGTTTCCTTATCTGTGGATCATTCGAGGAATCCTCCCTAAAACGGTTCCTCATGGACCTTCACAAGTTTCTCCTTCTTTTAATTTTCATCACAAATATTTCCTTCAATAGTTTCACAAAATGTTTACTACAATACTCAACAAATGACTCTTAGAAGGGCTCCTGAAATGGCCACGAATACCTCCAGTAGAAATGACTTCACCAATGAAGAATCCTCCAATGTCCGCTTCAGTGTTTTCAGGTGACATGATACCAGCCTTCAAAGAATAATTCCCTAGTAGGTGCATCAACACCAATAAATAACTCTCAAAACTATTATGTTGACTTTCCACAAAGTCCTACATTTTCTGAGATATTGAACTGGAATGATGGGATAATGATGTTACTTGATGATCCATCTTTCAACAACATTAATGTTGAAGATCCAAACCACAAAAACAAAAATTTCTAAGGACATGGGATCAATGTTTGTGTCTTTAATTAGTAATCAGACAGTATGTTCATGTTGTCCCATGGACTGTTTGTCTTTTATTATTTTCATGTTTAAGTTGTTCCCTAGGAGTCTCAACATCTCTTTTCATGTGTCCTCATTTAAAATGTATGTATGTCTCATTTCAATTCTTTTCGAAGTCTGCTGTTTCATTCATTTATTTAGTCTATGATCAATTTTTTAATGTTTACTAGATAATTGATATTTATTTGTTCCTTTTTCACTGTAGTTATTTTTATTGTTTTTATTTAAAATGTTGTTTTTGTTAGTATGATTTCCAAAATGACCCTACACTAAGAATATAATAAATTAGTATACATATCGGGTAAATTTTTATTTTGGAACTTTTGCAAAAACAAATAACGCATCTAAAATTGAAAAGGAAATCCAAAAACAACAAACAAGATTATCATGAAGTCCTATTTAATATCCATCTATATTAAAATATGTGATAGCAATAGATTCATTGGCTTTTCTAGTTTTATTAAGTAAAGAATTAAATGCAAGTGTTTTGTCTTAAGTAAATTGTCTAGAATTGGTTTCGCATTCCCAAAACTTAAAATTGTATAAACAAGATTATTTTTCTTGCACTTCTCTTTTTTTTTGTGGTCTCCTCCACAGAGTCTATAATATTTTCTTCACCTACGAGGTCTATTGGACAAAATCATTGCATCCCCCGAATAAAAAATAGGATTTTACAATTTGAGACATAAATATTCGTAAAAATAAATCAAAAGGGATGGAGGAGAAGATGATATTATATTAGTAAGTGAAATTTGAATCGTTTCAATTAATAATAATCCAAAATTTATGAAAAAATATAGATTTATAAATACTCTAAGGTTATCCAGGAATGCCGGTCAAGGCTATAAAGTCATTGAATACATCAATATAGCCTGTTCGTGGCCAAAATATCTATGGGCATAAGAGAAATGTTATTACCTCAAACTTCCACGGCCTAAAGGTCGTAGTCCATCTATATGTACCTCATTGTAACTTTGAAAGAGGAAAATGTTTAACGTAATCCTTTACGATTTCAAGCTTGAAGAAAATAAACTTTCAAATTTTAGTGTTTTATTTTATATTTTCTTACATATAAGATGCAGATCTTTTATGATTTCATTAGAAGAAAACAAACTATCAATTTTTTTGTGTTTTATTTCTTAGTATCTTTTACGTATATTTATCAAATATACCATTTTATTAGTTTCTGTAAGGCTCCATCTATACCAAAATCCTTCTAGGGTTTCAAGGATTAGGTCAAAGATTTAGAATTTTTTTTCTTTAATTTTGCATAACCACGAGCGTTTCTTGTAATAATGCTAGAGGAATTTTACAAGTAGAGACTCAAGTATGGGAGTTTCAAAGTAAATATAATCACACGTGTTTGAAAATGAGACTTTGTATTATGTAACTTTGATGATGAATATATAAATGTGAAACCAAATTTAGATAATCTATTGAGAGAACCAGATCATAGATTATCTGTGTTGTCACACGCTTTACTTATTACAAGTGAACCAGTTTACTCGCAATATCGAATGCATCTTATATTAGTTGACTGCAGTTTGGATACGAGAGAAATTTAAAAGGAAAACACTTCCTTATACGAATTTGTGTTGAACAAGGAAACTCCAGGAAAACCTAAGGAGACTTGTATATAAGGTTTGGGAACATCATTAGAGCATTGTGAGAAGACACGGTGCAAATTCTCATTTAAAGAAATTCAAAAGAGGAATCCAGTTTGTATACTTGACTCAAATCTACACCAAGCTAATATGTCTTTTGTGTAGTTTGGATTGTAAAGTTGAGTCTGTAATTTGAAGTGTTTAAGGTGATCTACTTTGTTTGTTTGCTTGGATGCATTGCTAGATGAAGTTGAACTTTTTATGTTCTTCTTTATTGGTTGTAATACAGTTAGAGTTAACTGTAGGGTTGAGGTACTCATGTTAGCTTCTTAGATTAAGTAGAGTTGTAATCTAAAAACTGCTCTTGTTGAGTTTAAGGAATTAGTGATTGAAAATCCTACGGAGTATAGGTTGTGATTTTTTTCTCCCTTGAGCAAGAAGTTTTCCACAATAAATTCTTGTGTTGATTTTATTTTTGTTAAGGTTAATCTGAACCTGTTTTTAGCAGTTGCATGTTATGTGCTGGTTAGGTGTAAGATTAATTTCAGTTGATACCAAAGTCGGTTTATTTTTAGGAAAAAGGGCAAAAATTACTCCTCTACTTTTAAAAATTGGCTAGATCTACCCTCTGTCTTACTATCGGACTATATTTACCCTAGCATTAAGAGTTTTAATTAATACCCTTTATTTTAACAAAAAATCCCAATTCAAAGAAAATGACCCATTTTAAAAATAAAATCCAATTCCTATTCTAAACCTCGCCTGCCCCGACCCATTTTTTATGTAAATAATATTTCATGAATGGAGTTGTATCCACCATAAATATTTAAACAATTTCTTCAAATAATTAAATAATATTTCACGAATCACGCAGTCCCTCGTTTGGACTGATAGTGTATTTTTTCCTGCGAATTTATTAAGGGCTTCTTTTCGTAATTCCTAAGGCCTAAACTACAATGTCGTTTTAAGCTTAGCTAGGATTGTTTTAAGAGGGTTTAGCTCATACTAAAACACTCCTCTCCATTCATGCAAGACTAGAAGGTTCCTAGGGGTGATTAAGGCTAAAATCCATCAATTCTCCAATTTTCTTTGGGCATTCAAGGAAGAGTGTAAGATCACTTACCCATGTATGTGAGTTCATGAATGAGAGCTTTTCACTTTTTTTGCTTAAAATTATTCTCCATTCTATGAATCTCACTTCTAGATTTAAGTTTCATAATTTGGTGGGGTTTATCCTAATTTTATGAATTCCTCTATTATCTATCCATTGTTAATTCCTTCATGTATCAAATAATTTTTATGATCTATGGACAGATTTAATAACTATTTGATTATAAATCTATGATTTCAAATTTAATTGAATTATTCCCACTATGCATGCTTCATGAGAAGTCAAGTTTGATTCTATTATGATTTTGATCTTATCAAGTCTAAATTGTGATTTATGATTTATGTTAAGAATTCTATTCAAGCATTCATCATGGATTTATTAATTTCAAGTATATACATGTTTTAAAAGTATGGGATGAATTTCTCATGATTTATGAATTTATGACACTTGACTAAACTCGCGCCCTTATTCATGGCAAACCATGTATTTCAAGTATGATTCGTTATGTTGTAAGTGTCCATGAACTTCATGAATGGTATATGATTATGATATGAGCCTCTGTTCATATTTTGGGAGTAGGTTCGGCAACTGTATCTCACAATGCAGTAAACCCCGTGGTTCCAACTACGCGCCACTGTAGGTTTATATATGCAAATGTTAATGTAATTGGATCCGCGTGATATCACATAATGCACGTCCTCTACCCGCAAGCCCGGAACGCCCGCCCACTTGGAGTGAGATAGTTGGGGCATCAGCGTGCCTATCATGATGGTGTTACTATGACGAGTCCTCCCATTGGTCCTCATAATTTAAGCATGGTTAAGTTTTGTTATCTTTCGGGTTATGTTTATAAAGTTTTATCTTGGGGTTATGATTATGACTCGGTTTACCAATGGTTTGAAAACCTTGAGCCCTTATGTTTACATTATGATGTTTACTTTATGATCATGTTGTCCTACTATTATGAACTCTTATGTATTTTTAACTGTCCATTTTACTAACTTTACATACTCAGTACATTTCAAGTATTGACTGTATCATGTTGTATCGTTTTCATGATACGGGCTCGACATTCAAGTTCGGCCCCGCCATGTCGATTCTTAGAGTTCTGCACTCCACCATGCTGGTGAGTCCTCAACCGAGAATTCAAAGTTATCTGTGAAGCATGTTATCAGTTATAGACTTTTGTCGAGCTAGTTAGGAATGCTATCCCATTAACTCATCATTTATACAGGAGGCTATCGTGACATTATGTAGAAAAATGAATGTGGAGGCTATGTGAACTGGTGAGAAAATGCAAAGAACTCTCCCCTTTTTATACAGGAGAAAAGCCCCCTCTATGTAAATAGAAAAATATAATGTGGCCTCCCTTTTACTTCTAATGACTTAAATTTTTCGAGAAGATTCTTCCCTATTTCTTCCCCTACCATAAAGCATTAATTTTTTTTTAATATTTTTGCAATTATTTTATATTGATTTGCCTAAAAACTAATTTAGAAAAAATTTTCAATGTGAGTGAGGACAGGATGGTGTGTATTGGAAATAAATTTAAGCAAGATTTAGTTTTTTATATATTTGAAGGCATCATAAATCTTTTACTAAATATAGTTTGTTCCACAATTGGAGAAAACAATAATAATGTGTTTTATAAGCATTACAACGACTATGATCATACCCATATCACCATTTCATATTCAATAAATATTTACATTTTATTAAATAAATTATTTAATTCATTATGTTTTAAACATATCAAATATTTTCAAAATTTATATTTTAAAATTTTTAGTCAATATTTAAAATGTTCTCTTTTACTTTACTTTAATTTTGCATGCATCCATATATATATATATACACACACACACACACGTAGATATATACCTTTGTTGATGAAAACATTTTATATGACTATCTTTGTGGATACTACTTACTTAGATTTAAACCAACTAAATTATTCTTCTAATAAGAAAAGTTTGACTAAAAAGATTGGTCAGCATAAGGTCAATAATACAAATTACATATTGATTTAAGATGATAACCTCATTTAATTTCATTCCAAAATAGTTATTATGACAATTAAGAATTATTTAATTCAAATTATTCAAAAAATTAAAAATTTTAATTCTCCACCTACAAATAGGAGTCAATCCTAAGCAAAACTACACAACAACTGCATTAACAAAGTCATTTGACCCTCCATATCTAAAATAAATAAATTTCTCCTCCTTCTCCTCATTTTAGCCTTGCCTAGAAAGAAAGTGAAGCTTGCTTTTATTAAAAATATCATTGGGAGGAAAGCCTCATACAAGAAAAGACAAAAGAATTCTTGAAAAAGGCCCATGAACTCGATAATCTCTTGTGGATGTTGAACTGGCTGTCATCATCTCTAATCCTTACCACAATGAACCTAAGGTATTTCCAAATAATGATGTTGCAATCAACACTTTTTCAAAATTTATGAGTTTCCAAGAGGTGCAAAAATTAAAACACATGACCACACAAGAGAAGTTCACCAAGCAAAGGATTGATAAAATAGATGAAAAACTATGGAAGGTAAGGAAGGAAAATAGGGTAAGGGAGTTCACAAACAAGATGTATGAAATGCTGAATGGTGTGATATCACGTTGGTGTGCATCCTTATGATCTCAAATGATCCGAGTTACGTGATCAATCAAAACCTTAAATAGGTACATGAAGCAATCAAAGTGAAGACCGATGGAGAGGGCTCACATCAAATGCCCCTTAATCCATTTTTGAACTGATGATTCCTGGTGGGACCAGCCTGATGGGCCAAGGTCTTCTATATTGACTTGCTCAGGTTCTAGTATTTGTGTCACAATCTATAATTCCTGGTGAGACCAAACTGAAAATCCAAGGGCTCCACTATTGGTCCCTAATGTGGATTCAGTATCGATTATTCCTCTAGCAGCTCCATTAATGATTCCTTCAGATGCTCCTGCTCAAGTGCCCCATCCAATGTTTCATCTCATGGATCCTTTGAGAAATCCTCCTAAAACGGTTCCTCTCATGGACCCTTCAAAAGTTTCTCCTTCTTTTCAATTTTCATCACAAATATTTCTTAATAAACTCCACAAATGTTTACTATAATAATTTCAACAAATGACTCTAGAAGGGCTCCTGAAATGGCCACTCTAATACCTCCAACATCAATGACTTCACCAATGACGGCTCCTCCAATGTCCACTTCAGTGTTTCTGTGACACCACAAAATGAACCCTTCAAGACACTCTAGTAGGTGCATCAACACCAATAAATAACTCTCAGAACTATTATGTTGACTTTCCACAAAGTCCTACATTTTCTGAGATATTTAACTGGAATGATGATGTAATGACCTTACTTGATGATCCATCTTTCAACAACATTAATGTTGAAGATCCAAACCACAACAACAACAATTTCTAAGGACATGGGATCAATGTTTGTGTCTTTTAATTAGTAAATTGTAATAGGCGTCTGTCCTATTGACTGTTTGTCTTTTATTATTTTCATGTTTAAGTTGTTCCTTAGGAGTCTCAACATCTCTTTTTATGTTTCCTCATTTAAAGTGTATGTATGTCCTATTTCAATTTTTTCGAGTCCTGTTTCATTCATTTATTTAGTCTGTGATCAATTTTAATATTTACTAGATACTCTGATATTTATTTGTTCCTTTCCACTGTAGTTATTTTTATTGTTTTTATTTACAATGCTGTTTTGTTAGTATGATTTTCAAAATGACCTCTTACACTTAAGAATCTAACAAATTAGTATATCGGGTAAATTTTCATTTTGAAACTTTTGGTGTAAAATAAATAACGCATCTAAAATTGAAAATGAACTAAAACAGAAAACAAGATTATCATGAAGTCCTATTTAATATCCATCTATATTAAAAATAAGGTGATAGCAAAAGATTCATTACTTTTCTAGATTTATTAAGTAAAGAATTAAATGCAAGTGTTTTGTCTTAAGTAAATTTTCTAGAATTGGTTTCTGCATTCCCAAATGTAAAATTCATAACAAGATTATTTTTTCTTGCACTTCTCTTTTTTTTTGTGGTCTCCCTCCACAGAGTCGAGAATATTCTCTTCACCCACGAGGTCTATTGGACAAATCATTGCATCCCCTGAATAAAAAATAGGATTTTACAATTTGAAAGACATAAATATTCAGAAAATAAATCAAAAGGATGGAGGAGAAGATGATATTATATTAGTAAGTGAAATTTGAATCGTTTCAATTAATAATAATCCAAAATTTATGAAAAAATATAGATTTATAAATACTCTAAGGTTATCCAGGAATGCTGGTCAAGGCTATAAAGTCATTGAATACATCAATATAGCTCGTTCGCGGCCAAAAATATCTAAGGGCATAAGAGAAATGTTATTACCTCAAACTTACATGGCCTAAAAGGTCGTAGTCCATCTATATGTACTCCATTGTAACTTTGGAAAGAGGAAAATGTTTTAACGTAACTCTTTATGATTTCATTGAAGAAAATAAACTTTCAAAATTTTTTAGTGTTTTATTTTATATTTTAATATAAGATGCAGCTCTTTTACGATTTCAATAGAAGAAAATAAACTTTCAAATTTTTTGCGTTTTTTATTTCCTTATACTTACGTATATTGATCAAATATACCATTTTATTAGTTTCTATAAGGATTCATCTACAAAATCCTTCTAGGTTTCAAGGATTAGCTCAAAGATTTAGAATTTATTTTCTTTAATTTTACGACCACAAGCGTTTCTTGTAATAACGCTAGAGGAATTTTACAAGTAGAGACTAGAGTATGGGAGTTCCAAAAAGTAAATATAATCACACCCGTTGGAAAATAAGATCTATTATTATGTAGTTTTGATGATGAACAAATATATAAATGTGAACCAAGTTCTCGATAATCTATTGAGAGAAATAGGATCATGATTTATCGTGTTGTCGCGTGGGCTTTACTTATTGCCAAGTGAAACCAGGTTTACTCACAATGCATCTTATTAGTTGACTGCAGTTTGGATACGAGAGAAATTTAAAAGGAAAACACTTCCTTATACGAATTTGTGTTAACAAGGAAACTCCTGTGAAAACCTAAGGAGACTTGTATATAAGGCTTTGGGAACATCATTAGGAAAGGCATTGTGAGAACAGACACGGTGCAAATTCTCATTTAAAGAAATTCAAAGAGGAATCCAAGTTTGAGATACTAGACTAAATCTACATCAAGCTTTAATATAGTTTGTGAAGTTTAGATTGTAAAGTTGAGTCTGTAATTTGAAGTGCTTGTTAAGGTGATCTACTTTGTTTGTTTGCTTGGATGCATTGCTAGATGAAGTTGAACTTTTATGTTCTTCTTATTGGTTGTAATACGCTTAGAGTTAACTGTAGGGCTGAGGTATACTATAGTTAGTTTCAGGATTATAGAGCTGTACTAAAACGCTTCTTGTTGAGTTTAAGGAATTAGTGATTGGAAATCCTACGGAGGTATAGGTTGTGATTTTTTTTCCCTTGAGTAAGAAGTTCACAATAAATTTTTGTGTTGATTTTATTGTTAAGGTTAATCTGAACCTGTTTTTTAGCAATTTGTATGTTACGCTTGGTTAGGTGTAAGATTAATTTCAGTTGATACCAAAGTCAGTTTATTTTAGGAAAGGGCAAAAATAGTCTCTCTACTTTTAAAAATTGGCTAGATCTACCCTCTGTCTTACTATCGGACTATATTTACCCTAGCATTTAAGAAAGCTTTTAATTAATAACTTTTATTTTGTACAAAATCTTAATTCAAAGAAAATGACCATTTAAAATAAAATCCAATTCCTATTCTAACTCGCTCTCACCCCACTCCATTTTTTGAAATAATATTTATGAATGGAGTTGTATCCACCATGAATAATTCAACAATTTCTTCAAACATAAAAAATGGACAGTAATAAATCTTGATTTTAGCAAAGAATATGGGAGGAGAAACAGAATTTTGAACATGAGAAAAAGATCCTTTCGCCTAATGTAAATATGTTTAAAGGGTCTGTACTATAATTAGTAGTACTTCTAAGTGTTGTCTATTTCTATAAGAAAATGAGATTGTGTTGTTATTAACCCACGTAAATGATTATGAGAGAAAATTAGGAGCTTTAGAAGGGTGGGTCACAAGGGAAACCCTCTCGGAATGGTGTGCAAGTATGAATAAGTCGGATGAGGAATAATTTTAGGATTTTGTATCCATTTTGGTCAATATGGGCGGATTTGATGAATAGATTTTAGTCTTAAGAAAAAAAAAGAAGGAAAAAACCTTTAGAGTTGAGGGCTTCAATTTATGGACATTAGGGATGATTAATGAACTATTCTTCTTACTTGTATCAAAGAAAACTGAAAGAGAATATTTATTTAGGACGGGTCAGTTAGAATAGGATATGGATTGTATTTTTAAAACGGGTTATTTCCTTGATTTGGGATTTGCATTAAAATAAAGGGTATAAAATGAAATTTTTATTAACAAAGGGGGAGGAAAATATAGCCCGATAATATGACAAAGGGTAAATCTAGCCAATTTTCAAAATGCGTATGGGTAATTTTGGCCCTTTTGCTATAAAATTTGAAAAGATCCCATGGCTGCAATTCACCAATCAAGCCGAGAAGGTGCATCAACTACTCGGTCACCACCGTTTCAATGGAAAGTATTATGGATGGTGGAAGAGTAGAATGATGGACCACCTGATTGGAGAAAAAATCATTGTAATACCCCAAAGCCCTAAGACGTGATCCAGAAACGGAGAAAACAGAATTTTCGCACTGTAGCCACAGGACGAAGCCGTCCAAAGACTCATGATGTGCACCATGAGTGGTTAAGTGACTCATGAATAGGAGTGTACTTGGTTGGAATTTGATTTGGTGTTGACCACGCCTGATACCATGATTCGTCAAGTCACTTGTGGCCAGAGGTTGGCATGAAGTGGAAAATTTGGGTAGTGTCGGGGCACGATTTGTCACCAAGAGTCATGGTGTCCCTCGTGGTGACCCTAAGAGGTATGATTTAAGTGTTGGCCATGAGCAGTAGACCACGAGTCGTGGTGTTGAGGATGAATCATCCACCTCGCTTGGTCCGATGCTGTATTTTTTCCCGTGAATTTATTAAGGGCTTTTTCAGACCTTAAGGGCCTAAACTACACCGTTTTAAGCTCGCTAGATTTTTTAAATGTATTTAGCTCATACTAAATCACTCCTCTCCATGCATGCACGTTAGAAGGTTCCTTGGGTGATCAAGGCTAACATCCATCAATTCCCTCCTTCAAATTTCTTTGGGAATTCAAGGAACAGTGTAAGATCATTTACTCAGGTATGTGAGGCTATGAATGAGAGTTCCTTTCACTCTCATGCTCAAATTTATTCTCCATTCAATTAATCTCACTTCTAGATTTAAGTTTCATAATTTATGGGGTTTATCCCAATCCCGTGAAATCCTATGATCTATCCATGGTTAATCCCTTCATTTATCAAATAATGTTTTATGATCCATGGACAGATTTTATAACTGTTTTGATTATAAATCTATGATTTGAAATTTAATTTAATTATGCACAATTATGCATGCTTCATGAGAAGTCAAGTTACGATTCTATTATGATTTTGATCTTATCAAGTCTAAATTGTGATTTATGATTTATGTTAATAATTCTCTTCAAGTATTCATCATGGATTTATGAATTTAAAGTATTATAATTTTTAAAAAGTATGCATGAATTTATATTTATGAATTTATGACACTTGGACTAACTCATGCGCCCATATTCATGGAAAATCATGTATTTCAAGTATGATCAAGTATGTTATGTTGTAAGTGTCCATGAACTTCATGAATGGTATATGATTATGCTATGAGCCCATCTCGCATATTTTTGGGAGTAATTTCTAGAACCGAGTAGACTCGGCATTCAGGTAAACCCCGTGGTCTCAGAACTACATGCCACTTTAGGTTTATATATGCAAATGTTAATGTAATTGGATCCGCATGATATCACATAATGCACGTCTTGCTTGGTAAGCCTGGGACGGCTTTGCCCACTTGAGCGAGATAGTTGGGGCATCATGTAAGCTCTATCATGATGGTGTTGGTTTTGACGAGTCCTCCTGCTGTTCCTCATAATTTATGAATGGTTATGTTTTGTTACCTTGGTCAGTTATGTTTATAAAGTTTTCTTATGATTATAATTATGACTGATTTACAGATGTTTTTGAAAAGAAGACCTTGGAGCCCTTATGTTTGAGCATTATGATGTTTACTTTATGATCATGTTGTCCTACTCTTATGAACTTTTATGTACTTTTAACTGTCCATTTCCATTTACCTTGCATACTCAGTACATTTCAAAAGTATTTACCGATGCTCTATGTTATATCGTTTCATGATACAGGCTCTGACATTTAGGTTTAGCCCCGCCATAAGTCGATTCTTAGAGTTCGCATCCCTCCACTATTGTTGGTGAGTCCTCATCCTTTGAGGAAATTCAGTTATCTGTAGTTATGTTATTTCAGTTATAGACTTTTGTCGAGCTAGTTAGGAATGCTAACCCATCAACTCATCAGTTATATTAGAGGCTATTCAGACATATGTAGAAAATCAGGTTGTCATTTTTGATTCGGTGTTAGCTTGATATGTATGCAGAGTTCCTCTATTATGTATGTTAGACTTGCTCTTATTTATGTTGAATTTTAGATATCATGTTAATGTCATGGGTCGACTTTGGACCTCTTGCAGTTCTTTGTCCCGTGTCTCGATCCGGGCCTATGTTCGGATTGCAGACAAACTTGGTATCGGAGCATTAGGTTTTGAAGTGTCCTAGGGTTTTTGAAAGCCGTATTATGAGCGAGTCATTTTCATGAGGAAGTGCGCTCACACTTTTGAAGAGGCTACGAAGTGTTTAGGAAATGTTCCATTCTTTCATGATCTATGACGTGCGATGAAATGTCTCTATCCTTCTAACTCGTGCTATACGCGCTAGTAAAAATTATGCCTCCTCTTAACGCCAATGTAAGAAGAAATGAAAATGGAAACACCATGAGAATGGCAATGGGATGGGTGCCAGAGGCCCCACCAGTCCCCGAGGAGGATGTACCCGGAGCAGGTTGCCCACGTAGAGTTCAAGGCAGCCATATAGATGCTAGCTCAGGCCTTGACTGCCCAAGTCAATCAACATGCGGTAGCACATATCCCTTAGAATGGGAATGCACACAACGAGAGTAAGAGATTTTCCAGGATGAACCCTCCGAGTTCCTGGGGACAAAGGTGGATGAGGATCCACATGACTTTATTGATGAAGTTTTGAAGATCACCCAGATCATGGGGGTGACTGGGGAGGATTGCACAGATTTAGCCTCGTATCAGTTGAAAGGGGTTGCGTACATCTAGTTGGGGCAATGGAAGGGTATCAGGACAATCAAGCAGCCCCATTGGTTGGGATGAGTTCCATACCGCATTTTTGGATCGGTTCTTCCCTCGTGAGATGAGGGAGATTAAAGCAGCTGAGTTTATAAACCTAAGGAATGGTAACATGATAGTCCAGGAGCATGCTTTGGGTTCACTTGTTTGGTGCAAGTATGACCAGAGCTAGTGGCTGATCAAAGAGCTAGGGTGAGCAGGTTTGTGTACGTAGCAGTGGACTACCCCGTCAAAAAGACGGGTCCGCTATGCTTCATCGTGAAATGATTTTTCTTGATTGGTTTTGTACGCCCAACAGATGCAGGCGGTGGTTTTTGTCATGACCCGAACATAAGTCCGGATCGATACACGGGACAAGGACCGAGAGGCTCCAAGTCTACCAATGACATGAACATACATCTAACTCAATCATTAAGCTCATGGGAAGGATCATCATAAATAACATAGCAGAAGTCTAAGCAAAACATACATCTAAATACGTACATGAGTCTAGAGCAAAATACAAACTATATCAAAAAAGCCTCTAACACTGACATCAGAGTTGATGGAACAGACCTGAACTAACTCACTAAAATCTAAAACTGAAAAATACGACATACAATCTGATAAGAAGGGCCTCACAAGATGAGGACTCACTACCGAGGTTGAGAAAAGCTATCTCCGGGAATATGACTAGCTTTTGTGACGGAGTCTGATATCGGATCTTGTATCGCGAAATAATACAACATAGAGTATGCGGTTAGTACGTAGAATATACCGAGTATGCAAGGTAAGTAAAACCACTAAGTAAGTAAAATCATAAAACATGCATATAATAAAACATAATGAATATAAGATTCCGAGAGTAGGGCTTGCATGTTATTTTCAAATCATGATCCGAACATAGCTGAAAATCGTAACCAATCAGAATGACCCAAATCTGAAAACTAATAATCATAAAACTTAACATTGGGTCAAACATGCTAAAAACATAGCTGTCATGACTTCAATGTACATGCATAAATAAAATCATGAGGAACAATGGGAATCTTCATAAACCTAAATTACCACAATAGAGCTTACGTGGTCCCGATCAATACACTCAAGTGGGTGGCAGTTCGATCCAAAGCCTTGCTAGGGATAAGGGCGCTACCACGAATCGATGTCAAGCTCAAGGCCCTATGGGGGAAGCTCATAAGGAGGTCCCAAAATAATCTAAACATACGTATTTAGGCGCGTAGTTCCGAGGCATAGGGTTGATTGACCCTTAGCCTACTCGGTGCTGTGACACTACTCCTAAAAACATGCATATACTCTCCATCAGTTTTCGATGAAGCTGACCATCATCTAATGACAAAGCTGAATAATATCATACATGCAATATCTAAAATCATAAAATGAGGAGCTTTGGCTCAAACTATACCACAAGCTGAAAATAATGGGAGTCTTGACTCTAAAATCATGTGGTAAGATTGACCACAAACCATGGGATACTGACTATATGGGAATGCCTAACCAAGATACTTGAATCAACTTGATTCACTTGAAAACATGAACATAAATCACCGGTATTTTGAAATCATACTTTATTCATAAAGATCACATAATACTTGAACATATATCTCATAGATCTAGACTTTCATGAATATTCATGGGTGGGAATCATAGTTTAGAAAGCTTGTAAACATAATTTATAATTTAAAACATTGTAAAATTTTCCCACTAATCATAATTCATCATTTAAAACATACTTAGATCATACCCATGTTTCAAACATAGGAATTCATGCATTGGGTAAAAATCCCATCGAATCATCAATTAGAACATCATGAATTGAGAGGTAATTGGGCATGGGTGTGGAAATTGCACCCATTCATAGCCTGCATAACTGAAGGGATCTGATTTTACTACTTCCGTGATCGCCCAAAAGAAATTAAGGGAAGAACTGAAGAACTTGCCCTTGATCACCTCTCAAACTTCTAAACTTGCATGCATGAATTAGGATAGACTAGAATGACTTAACCATGAGTCGTTAGGTACACCACGTCGTGGGTGTCCCTCATGGTGACCCTCAGAGGTATGATTTCAGTGTTAGACCCTATCACGACCCGAACATAGGCTCGGATCGAGATATCGGACAAGGAACCCCGGGAGGCTCCAAGTCGATCCATGACAGATCACAACATAACATTAACTAGACAACTATTAGAATCTTAACTGAGCGGAAGCTAAGAGATACATAAAATATAATCTTATAAAACTCTGATACATCAACTGAATCTGTTTACACAAGTATAAAAGCCTCTACTACCCTTATGAGCTGGGCCGACAAGCCCCAGCTTAACTTGTAAAGCCTGAAAATATAGCATAAATTAGAATAGAAATATAGATAGTGTCCTTGTGAGATGAGGACTCACCACAAGCACCTGAAATGAGAATGGAGCATCTAACCACGAGGCTGAGTCTGAAACCTGAATCTATATCATGAAACGATGAGAAGGCCAAAGTATACGGTCAAGATTTGAATTTACCGAGTATGCGGGAAGCGTAAATAAATTAAACATATACACAGAGGGAGGGAACTGAATGCATCACTGGATATAAGATGAACTAAAAATATAACATGTCTAAGATAAACACATGTACTAACATGAAGCTTTAATTTGAAAACATTTATTAAAGTATAATCAAACTCGATACAGGGTCATGTGTTGTACATATATTGAGAACTGAAGCTGTAAATCGATATCATACACTATACTGACTATCTGCTGATAATTGAGTCTGAATCCTACTAAACTAATTTTTTAACTAAAATCTAAAATCATACGGAGAGATGAGCTGGACTAATATCATAGACTAAGGGAGAGACATTCTCTGCAGTGGAGATTCCCGACTAACTAAGGGAAACAATCTCACCCGTAGTCCCCGACTGGGATCGAGTAAGCATTCTCTGCCAATGAGAATCCCTGATTGAGGTCATGGGAGACATTCTCTGCTAATGAGAATGATACTTACCAACAACAAGCCCACAAGTCCTAAGGATCATTATCATGCTTTATCATCATAGTTCATATCATCATAGTCTCGAAATCATTGTTTAAATCATACATACTATTTTTATTAAGCGTTGATAGGATCAGATCATACTTTAAACATGTCCAAAACATTTAAATTCCATGTTCATAGCATGTATGTATACCCTCTAGATTCATGTAAGATTCGTAGGTAAAATTCATACTTTAACACATACCCAAATCATAGGTGAAAACATGTACATACTTCCCATTGATCAAATTCCATAAGTTCTAATCATGTTCCAACACATATAATACAAATATATGTCTTAGATTTGAGGGGACCCATTTGATCTAAGTACATATACTTTAAAACAAGGATCCAAGTTCATGATAAGAACATGTGAATAATTTATGGAAACCCATTTGAACTTCTAGACTAACTCATGGTGAAAATTCCACATTCATGATATTCACATATCATACACATATTTTGAGAAGGTGCAAGTAACCTCATAAGAATACACTACTATTAATCATGAGGGTTCTTAGAATTTAGGAAAACATATGAGGATTTATGGGAATTGAAACCTCTAGAACATGATTTTCTAAATTAAAGGATTCGAGTTTTTAGTATAAAAGTTTGGGGGCACAAGGATGAAGGAACCTTGTTGAAAACCCACATACCTTATTAGAACAAATCCCCACTTGAACTTAACCCTTGAAGCCTTTAAAGAACCCAGTTGAATCCTTTGAGGCCCGAGAGATGAAGAGGAAGAAACTCACGGATTGTTTTTGGAAGAACGGGGGCTTAGCCTAGTGAAAACCCCTTTAATTCAACCCTTACAACACCCAAAACAACGTCATTTAGAAACTGGAAGCATAGGAATTTACGAAAATACCCTGGGATTAAGCTAAAAATCTACCCATCAAGTGACTTCACCACAAGCCTCACCACAACGAGCCGTTGGTGCTTACCACCGCTCATGGTGACCACCCGTTACTACTGGTGAAATAACTCCTCAGCCTCTACTTCCTCAACCAACGACCAACAGGACGAGTCGTTACCTCATCCAATGTCTCGTCGTCACCACTGGCCCAACCTTCGATTTCCTTTTCTAATGACTCGCCACGACGTGTCATTGTTCCACCTAACTCTTGTTCTCTTCGACTGTTGTAACTGAACTAGAAACTCTGAACTACAACTAATGCCTCCTCGGGATGACCTCGTCACAGTACCAAGGAGTCAGCCACTTGGCTCGTCGCCCTGGGAAGTCTGCCAGCTCACCACGGCTCCATAACCGACTCATTCCATCCTCCCGTGGTGTCAAACATATTTAGCATTTTCTTTAAACTTTCCAACGACTCACTAAACGAACCTTTAGTGTATCCCAACTTAGATGAGTCATTTTAAGAGATTTCCCTGCTGATTTTCCTCGTTGAACTCCATCTAACTTTGGGGTCTCGATCTTAGAAACTTTTGGAATATTATAGCCACGAGCAAGAGACTGCAAGTCGTGGTGTTGAGGACGAATCGTCCAAACCCCCTCCGTTGGGACTAGCAGTGTATTTTCCTGCGAATTTATTAAGGGTTTTCCATAATTTCTAAGTTCCTAAGGAAAAACTACGTCATTTTAAGCTCAATTAGGATTTTTAAGAGGGTTTAGCTCACGTAAATCACTCTTCTCATGGCATGCAAGACCAGAAGGTTCCTAGGGGTGGTCAAGACTATATCAATCAATTCTCCTTCAATTTCCTTTAGGAATTTGAGGAAGAGCATCAGCTATCGGGTATGTGAGGCTATGAATGAGAGTTCCTCTCACTCTCATGCTCAAAAATGTTCTCCCATTCCATGAATCTCACTTCTAGATTTAAGTTTCAAGGATTCATGGGGCTTATCCCAATTTTGTGAAATCCTCTAGTGATTTGTTAATGGGTTAATTCCCTTCATTTATCAAATCATGTTTTATGATCTATGGAAATATTTTATAACTGTTTTTATTTTAAATCAATGGTTTCAAATTTAATTAAATTATCCCCAATTATGCATGATTCATTGAAAGTCAAGTTACGATTCTATTATGATTTTGATCTTATCAAGTCTAAATTATGATATATGATTTATGTTAAGAATTCTCTTAAAGAATTCATCATAGATTTATGAATGTCAAGTATATAAACTTTTCACAAGTATGCATGGATTTCATGATTTATGAATTTATGACTCGTGGTCAACTCGTGGGCCCATATTCATAGAAAATCATGTATTTTAAGTATGATCAAGTATGTTATGTTGTAAGTGGATTTAACTTCAAGGAATGATTTATGATTATGTTATGAGCCTCATGTGAATGTTTTTGGGAGCATTGTCTAGTACCGAGTAGATCCGGTGTTCAGGTAAACCCCATGGTTTCAGAACTACGTGTCACTATAGGTTTATATATTAAAATGTTAATGTAATTGGATCCGTGATATCACATAATGCACATCCTTCTCCTCTGGAAAAGTTATGGACGGTCTACCCACTTGAGCGAGATAGTTGGGACATCACGTAAGCTCTATCATGATGGTGTCAGCTATGACGAGCCCTCCTATTATTCCTCATGATTTATGCATGGTTATGTTATGTTACCTTGGCTCAAGTTATGTTTTATAAAAGTTTTCTCTATGATTATAATGTTTAATTAGTTTACGAATGGTTTGAAAAACTTGGTTCTTATGTTTACATTATGATATTTACTTTATGATCATGTTGTCCTACTCTTATGAATATTTATGTATTTTTAATTGTCCTTTTCTCTTACCTTGCATACTCAGTATATTTCAAGTATTGACCTACATATTCTTATGTTGTATCATTTCATGATACGTACTCATGACATTCAGGTTCCGCTCCGCCATTAGCCGATTCCTCAGGGTTCGCATCCCCTACTAGTGTTGGTGAGTCCTCATCCTTCAAGGACATTAAGTTACCTATAGTTATGTTATTTCAATTACAGACTTTTTCAAGTTAGTTGGGGATGTTGTCCCATCAGCTTATCAGTTGTGTTAAAGTATATTCAAAACATCATATGGAAAATCAACTTGCTTACGCTTGATTCAATGTTAGCTTGATATGTATGAAGACTTTGCTATTATATATTTTAGCTCCTCTTATTTATGTTGAATTTTAGATATCATGTTCATGCCATGAGTTGACTTGGAGCTCAGTTCTTTGTCCCGTGTCTCGATCCGGGCCTATGTTCAGGTTAGACAACCATGATCATTGGAATGTAATTCTTGATGGACATGTTATTCCCATGAAGATGAGTGAAGATAGGAAGACTCAACTACCTAAGGGAAGACTGGGTTTTATTGTTGAAGGTGATTGATGTGCAACGAATGCTAAGGCCCAAAATATTAATATACGGACTTGGACCTATGAGCACAATCAAATTCCTTCACACCACCAAAAAATATGGGATACAGAATTTTGTGAACTCACACATGAAGGTACTAATCATTTTATGAAGTCAAAAGTTGATATGTTGAGATAGTACAAACTCTTCAGGATGGACAAAGAATCCATACAAGAAATGCACATCAGGTTCTCAGCCATCATAATGAAATTTTCTCTCTTGGAGAGAGGTGCTCTGACCAGCAAAGCAAAGGAACTGCTCAATATATTACTTGAGGCTTGGGAAAGCAAGGTAGAAGCACTTCAGAAGGTTGTGATTTGACTCTCACAACGGATGAACTAATTGGAAACCTTACGACATATGAACTCAAGAAGCTGCAAGAGCGTGAAATCTTAGAGAACAAAAAGTAGAAGAACCTGGTTCTCAAGGCCAATGATGTTGAATATTAAAATCTAGCTTTGTTAACCAACAGATTTCAGCGTATGATCAGGAAAGGGCAGGGATTTAAGAAGAAAAACATACATCCTCCAACAAATCCTATCGTGATCAAGTCTGTAAAACATGTGGAAGTCCAGACAATTTCATCAGGACTTTTCCTTTTTGGGAAACTAAATACAGGAAAAAACACTAGGAAAAATCTAAAGAAATAAAGAAGGATCAACCTCTTGATCTCAGCAGAAATATGACCCACCGAAAAAGCTGACAGTGTTGTCAAAAAGGCATTGGCAGCCACGAGTAACACTTTCAGTGATTAATCTAAGAATTAAGAAGAAGCAAGAGACCAATCCCTACTAGCTCTAGATGACTCTGATGGTAAACGCATACTTGCTTTAATGGCAAATTCTGATTCTGATAGTGAAGAAGAGTCTCCTGAGGTAAATTTTCCAAACTTGAAAGAAAGCATCATCTCTTATTCACTAAAAGGACTGGTGCTCTTTTCTAAGACTCTACTTGATGAACTGAACTCACAATCATCTGAGAAGGAATACCTCTTAAGTGCTTATGCCTACTTAAAGTTTGAAAATAGAAAACTTGAAGAAGACTACAAGGTACTAGCTAAAATCTATGACAATCTCAAAAACCAAGTAGAAACTTTATGTTTGAAAGCCAAGAAGAACTAGTCCTATCTGAGAAGGGGAACGGGGATAATGAGAACATCTAGAATAACCTTTATGAAAAAAATCAAGATTTTGATAAAAGACCTTAAATAAAGAATTGAAAGAAATAAAGTTCTTTAAGATAACCTATCCTTTGCCAACTGCGAATTAGAAAGAAATGTTAAATGGAACAAGTTATCAAAAATATTTAGGACTATTCATGAATCAAATTCAAGATATAGACAAGGTATAGGGTACAAGAATGCCTCAAAAACACTAAATTCAAATTTTAAATTGGAATCTAAATTATGCAACCATTGTGGTTATGAGGGACACTCCAGAGAAGAGTGTAAAAGAAAGAATCAGGCTATCTAGAAAAAATGTTCACCTTGTGAGAAGAAACTGTAATCAAAATCACAAACATGGAAAATTAAATTAAGTGTTTCTTCCCTGCTGGGTCAAAAGAAACCTACTTCATTCTTTATCATGCAAAAGGAGACCCAAGTAGATCTAGCTACCCAAGACTAACTTTTAAGTATTGCTGCAGGTGAAAGTGAAAGGAAAATCAGCAAGTTGGTACTTGGACAGTGCATGTTGAAGGCACTTGACTAGAAAATGAGAAAGTTTTCGAACGCGATGAAGTTTTCAAAAGACGCCACACAATCACTTGATCAAGCCATACTTTTCTTTCTCTTACCAAATCACTGTAATTTTATAATAGTTATTAGTGAGAACAAAAGAAAGATTAGTAAGACAGATATACAAGTAGAGGTTATGAAAAAATCCTTAAGAACTGATTCAGACTCACCATCTATGGTGGTTTGAGAAATCTCTCCTTGTAATCAATCATCAAGAGCTCTAAAGTAATCCTTGTAACCCAAGAGGACTAGATTAGACACCACCCTGGTGATTCGAACCAGCATAAAATCTCTGTGTCTCCCTCTTTCTTATTTGATTTTTCCTTACTGTTGTTTATGACTAACAAATTTGTCTACAATTGTTAGTCAACTCAAGGTGTTCACCAGTTGACTGACTGTTACTTATTCTTAAAATTTTAAATTCACCCCCCCCAATATCATAAGGTGTTTTCTTATCATGATTATTCTATCAATATCCTTACAAAGTTTAGGGAGTTGACAATGTTGGAGAAAAAAAATGTGGTAACCTTAATCATCTTGTTCTTCTTGTGTCACCATGTTTTTTCATTTCTCAAATGTCGGTAGCTCTGTAAACTTTGATAAAAAAGAAAAAAAAGAGGGAAACCAAAGAAAGGAACAACACGGATAGTGCTAGCATAAGCTTGGGATAGCATTCCTTTTGCCCACAATTTTATTTTACCAAGTTCAATATTAGCCAGATTAGTCAATATTTATCTCTTTCAATGCAAAAAAAAGATCTTACTTGAACGAGATATCCAGCAGCAAAAAGAAGAAAAAGGATTGATTAGAGGAACTCCTGAGCATTTGGCGATCTCAGATGTTCCGTAATTATTCCAAAAATGAAAAGTTCAACAAAATTGGATTATTTCTTCTGGAAATTTGAAGCAATTACTAATTCATGATCTGGCATGTACAAAATGAAAACTTCATTCTTGATTTTAGGAGAATCTTAAAGATATTAATAGAAGAATCGTGATTTGAAATCACCTCAGGTTTATTGTCATAAATACAATAGACCATAGTAGTCATTAAACATCGATCACAAAGGGTATTGAGTTCATGAGCCTTTCAACCCTTTCTATCTTTTCTTATATGAATCTTTCCTCTCGGTGTTACTTTCAACCAAAACAAACTTCACTTTCTCTTTAATCACGGCTAATGAGGGGAGGAGGAAGTGAAATGTGTTTATTTACATACGGGGATCAATTAAATTTAATGTTGTTGGTGTGTGTATCTTGGCTTGGATTGACTCCTATATGTAGGAGGAATTTAAATATGTAAATATCTTATTAGTTAAATTAGAGGATTCATAGTTGTCACCAGTAACTAGTTTGACATGAAATTAAATGAGGGTCGATTATATACCAATTAGATATTATCATCTTCAAATATATGTAGTTTAAGGCTCAAGTCTTATGCTGATTAATTTTTTTGAGTCAAACTTTCTTATCAAGAGAATAATTTAGTTGATTTAAATACTAAGTAGTACCCACAAAAAATGGTCATAGATTAATAACTAATTTGTTTGCTTACTCATTTCAATAATCAAGAAATTAAAATGAAATATTATATTAAAAAAATAATTTATAAATGTACAAAATTAAATATAGAA
>JACEIK010007377.1:48670-76405 GCA_018107945.1 Datura stramonium | reverse complement strand
AGTTATAATTTTGGGTTTTTAAAAGAAAAACTTTGTGATCTTTGAACATTTGTGGGCGGAAGCTGAAGATTTGGACAATTTCAGCAGAAAAATACAAACTCTTATTTCAATTAACATAATTATTATTTCATTAAAAGTTCAAATTCTTAAAATAAAGATCCTTAATAAACCTCGAATTGCAAATTAAAGTTGAGAGGGTCTCTTTTTAATATTTTTTTATCTTCTTTAATCATTGTTGCGCAGAAAATTACAAGAGTTTGGCATACCAAATTTTATACTTGATCTTTAATCCCAACAAAAAAATACAAAACATACAACTCCATCAAGAGGATTATAATTTATAAATAATATGACTCTTTTGATCTTACATGATGAAAAGTTTCACCTATCCATGCTGATTAGGTATTTAATTTGTCTTCGGAGAAATGCAGAAAAGAGTTGAATCTTGCTTAGACTTTGCTAACATCATTTGGCTATTTCTTTGATACATGATACATCAATACATTTCGAACTCCATGATGGGATGATCAGCCCTACTTAACGCCTTCTGTAATCTGTAACACCTTCCGTATGTTTAACATGTTCCTAAATTTGTATTAGTTTTTAGGGTTTAGGACTGAGTTGTCTACCACGTATCAGGGACTAAAATGGTCCAAACCGCCATTGAGGACCATTTCGATAATTCTCTTTTCTCAAAGCTTTTACATCCAATTTCCTTTTTTCCTTCCTTTTGTTTGTTTAAATTTTCCTTCCCTTTTATCGAAAAAAAAAAAAAATTTCCTTCCCTTTTATTAGTCTATATACCGGCGAGCAGCGGAAAGGGTTGTAGCCACTGAGGTTACTGATCCAGACTCTCAACTCCCGACATTCTTCGTCGCCGTACGTCGGCGCTGGATATCACGCGCCGTCCGAAACTCTCCGTTCCGCCATGAAACGAGCGTGTCTCGCCGCCAGCACCATTCTCCGAAAGGTCTCTCTCTAAATATAAATAAATAGCTTCTTTCTTGTCAGATTGAGAAGGGAGAAAAGAAGAATTGAAAATTTGTTTGAACTTTACACTCTTTTATAGTTAATTCCATATGCATATTGTTCCGTGTATTCAACTCCAACTGTATGTGTAGTTGATTTTTTAAATTCATTTTTCAAGTGAGCACTCATTGTAAAAAAGAGATTCTCTGAAGCAACTAACTTAAAATTTTGGATCCGCCTCTTTCATATTGTGGTCGTGCTGGTTTACTTTCAGGGTGCTGGTGAATGCATAGACGCTATTACAGCTGCAATTCAGAGAGTATTGGAGGTACTTCAGTAACTTCGTACTTTCCCGATATCCCTTATAGTGGAATCTGTTTCCACCTTGTACTTTCATCATCTCAAGACGACATGAATGGGTTATAGAATCTTGTTGACAATTATGCTCAGCTATCAAATTTGTGATACATTATATGGAAGGATGTTTTCTGTTGTCAATTTCTTAGAGGTAGAAATTTAGATTAAAATATGGTGCTTGTAGGATCAATAAATTCAGTGGAAAGATGGTCAGATAAGTGCAAAGTTCCTTACCTCACATATAATAGGTTCAAATTCACTTGACATTGATTGTAAAGTCTGTGGTCATATCCTGGTTAATAACTAGCTTGAGATGTCAATAAATTGGAGAATAAGATTTTGTAATTTATAATTATTGGTCTCTACTTGATGTCCTATTTTGAAGTGGCTACACTGAAATGGTTTAACAAAGCATACTGTTTTAGTTAGATGGGGTGTGTTGGGCACTGATTACTTGAGGACGAACTGTTTTTTGGAAGAGAAAGTGTGTCTAATACAGGTTTCTTGTTGTATAGTGTAGAAAGTATCACTTGTGGTAAAATGATATAATTAGGTAGTGGCACCTAGAAAAAGCTGGATATAATATTTGGGACCGACTGCAGAATGTGCTAAGTTTACCTTGTATTGAAATGTAATGTTATATAAGTTAGTTGCAATCACTGTCATAGTCTACGTTGCTTGGACCCTCCAAAAATGTTGCTGCACCCATGTATTTGGAGGATCCGGCACACGGCAACAATATTTTGAAGAGTTGGGGCAACGTAGGTCATGGTCAATTGAAGAAGGTATTCAAATGGGAACAATATGGTAGGGTGAAAAGTGTATAGTGCCTGATGGGTCACTTTGGAGCAAGTTTATTCTGCTGTTATATGAGCTTGTAAATGTAAATCATATCAATTTTTGTTATACTCTTGCAGGATGATCAAAATACAAACCCATGGAAGAGGGTTCATTTAACAGGGATGGACACGTGGAGTGTGATGCTAGTATCATAGATGGGGATTCTGGAGCATTTGGTGCTGTAGGTGCAGTGCCAGGTATTCTCACTGTATCATCATTTACGTTATTGCAAAAAGTAGAGGTCATGCATTGGTGATGTATTCTGAAATTTGTTGTTATTTCTTTAGGGTAATACTCTAGTTCTTGTGGCATTCATTTTGTTTACTCTTGCTACATCTTCTGTGAAGTTAACCATTATCAGGTGTCAGAAATGCCATTGAGATTGCTGCTTTGTTGGCCAAGGAACAGATCTCTGGTTCTTCACTGCTTGGACGAATATCTCCAATGTATGATGACATTTTTTTTAGATGTCCTGTAAGCCGCTCTTTGCTTTAAAAAACCTTTAGATACTGCCTTTTTATTGATATATCATCATCCTTTTTCTTGCATATATGTACAATATGAAATACAGCATTGGCCAAATATATCCGTTTAAGAATGAAAAGAAATTGGAATTTGCTGAAAAGGGAAATAAGGTGCAATAAACTTTTTGGACTGAAAAAAGAAATAATTAAATAGTTGATAGATGTGTCATTGGTTCTGATGCATTTGTTGTTGCAAATTACTCATTGTTCATCTATATCATAAGAAGATGTTGCAAAGTTCTGTTGTTATCAGCTTTTGATTCCATTGGCTGAATTTTTTCTTTTTGAATCAGGGGACATAAACACTAACTAATGATGAAAAAGTTGTTCTTAGTTGATCATCCCTTTTTCAAAGTTTATTTTGAAGTAGAAGTCCATTTATTTGTGTCTTGGTTTGACTTGTTCCTTCTTCCAACTTTATATTCTAATGAAAATTTTAAGCCTTTGGTCTAGGTTTTAGTTGGTGAAGGTGCCGTGCATGGGCAAAGTCAAGAGTGTTGTTTACCATCAACTATATGAGAGGGTAACAAGGTAGAATACCCTTGTTTTAAATGTTGATTTGTTTTTTCTTCAATGCCAACACTAGTAATTACATTATATAAAATATTTTGAAGTGTGTGATATCTCATTTAAATGCTTAAGGCGCCGGAAGGCACGCTTTTATCTTAGTTATATCTTCAATGCGTCCCCTTACGTAAGTCGATTCTTTATGATGAGCCAAATGCGTGAAAATCCTTTTTAATATGTAGGTGTTGGTGAGACTCGAACCTAGGATCTCACAATGCACTTGTTTGTACCATATTAAAGAATTGGACTTGAGCCTAAATCAACCCCAAAGGTTAGTTTATGAGGTGAAGATTGTCAAAGATCATACAAAGAGACATTTCAATCCCTAATGAGTTGATGTGGGACTACAATAATATTATTATGATAATTGTTCCTTCTATTGAGATTTATTTATTTGTTACTCGTGTTAACTTTCTAGTTTTGATTTGAAAACTCAAACTGTTTCACCTCCTTGGAGTTTGAGAGCAGGAGACATGTTAAAATTTTCAAAGACATATTTATGTTAGATTGTAATCGATTCATTCTTATCTGGATTAGTTGTATAGTATTATTTTAATGATTGTTTAATAATTAAATCTTGATATTTGCAAAAAGTGCTTGTCTTGTATTGGTATCTCAAAATTGAGTAAAAATACGTAACCAAGGGGAATTGTTGTCTTTGTTTTGTGAGATAAGCTGACTATTCATTATTATCTACTCATATGTTACATAAAAGTGACTCATTTATTTCTAGATTACCCTTTCAAGTAAGTAAGAACCTTGAAATTTCTTATAATTCCAACACGTCCAAACCCAACTTTTTAAATATTCCCTTTCTCCTCTCATTGTGACATTAGATATAGTTGAAAGGACTAAACATTAAAAATACAATACCCTAAAGTAACTCCCTTTGGTTTCTCTTAAAAGTTTAAACCCAACATAGGTTCTGTCCTTTTTAGCTATTTGGTGCTAAATTGGTTATTCATCACATTCCACCTACTATTTTTGTGATTGCTTTTGTTGAAATGTGGCTAACTCATTTAAAAGCTTAAGCTATTAGAGAGAGCACACTTTTATTTATTCCAATACGAAATACATTGATGACCCCTTTAAGGACATTACAACTTTGACTAGATAGATAACTTAACTTTGTCAATGGCCAGATAACGACCTCTACTTGACACAAGTGTGACTTGTGGACACTTGAATCCAACAGACCTTACGTGAGTTGTAATGCGGACAATCTTTGAAATGAACAAGTTAGCTAATGACACGCGATTTTAAAAAACAACAATAAATTTTTTAAAATGTAATTTTTTATTCATTTCTTTAAAAAAATTGTAACTTTTTTAGCAGAAAATCTCACCTCCCTCAATCCTCCTCTTCTTCCCAAATCTACTCTTCTTACCCTCTCCATCCCCATTTGTCCCATCATCACCTCTTCACCTTTTCTTTTGCTACTCCCCTAATTACTCTTTTGATAAGTTAAAAAGTTGCAACTTATTTTTTTTTAGGTATCTTTTTTATTGTCAATTTATTTTGGACAATAATGTGTTTACGAAGTTTATATGTTTGCAAGAATGAATGCGGATCGAGAGGGAATGCATTCCCCCTCTGAATACGAAGAAGGAGGTGGGTTCTAGAGGTGCACCAACCAAAGCTTTGAAATGTTTTAACCTATTCTTGCTTTTTAGAAGAAATTTCTTTCTTTTATTTTTTGTTGGGGTTATCTAGTTCTTATGTCAAATTTAGGTGTTGGTAAAGTAGATGAATCAATTTGATTCCCAGAATTTTTGTTTAAGATCCCTATAAATGTTGTCAAGGCGCGCTTAAAGCGTGCTTAAGCTGAAGTGGAGGCTTAAAATGTGTGACACTTTGCCTCGCTTAATGTGTGCTTGTGTCGTCATCAAGGTTCTAAGGCATACTTTCGCATAATGAGCCTCTTACGAAGAGGCGACTAAACAATTGATATTTCACTTTATCAATTTTTTTTTCAATTTCTTTTGTTCTTTTTGTCAAATCATGCTTATAATTACTAGTCTTGGACTAAACATGTATATTTATATTTTTTCTCTCTTTGCGCCTTTTTTCATTAAAACCCACACTTTATTTGCGCTTTGAGCCTAAAAATACTATCCATGAGCCAAGTGGCCGTGATTGGCACCCACACAACCCAGTGGGCGAACCATTGCTTGACCATCCCATTTCGGCATCCATATTTAACAAGCATTCATGAAATAAAATACAGCAGTCTTATAAGCGAAAGAATGACTGACAACATCTTTACTTCTACCCAAATGAAAGTCATCATATGGAGGACATCTATCTAATTATAGTCTAAGAAGAAGAACAGAAAAATAAATAAAATCCATGTTCGAAACAAAGACATTTTTAAGGAGTTGCATCATCTACAGGACATTATCTCACCCTCACTTAAGTCTTGCATTTGCTTCTACAAGTGGGGGCAATAGGAACTTCTGGATCGGATGCACTGAGAAAGAAGTGTAGGAGTAGCATTAATACGATGCGATACATTGTCTGGTAGGAATCATTAGCCTACCTTAAATAATAATGAATATGCAAGTGAAACAACAACATACATTCACGAGCAAGCTAGTATTACATTGAAGATAGCTCTAAGTGGCACATTTCTTGGATTAAGCCCGTGGCTTGATAGTATGGCCGTAGCAGTGTTATGGCGCTCGCCTTTGGCGACGTGGCGTGGCGAGACAAGTGAGGCTTTGTCGCCATTCTCCATCGTGGTGCTGCCAAATAAAAAAGGCGCTCTAATGGCGCTAAAGACGATGAGGTGAAGAGTGTAGCACTTTGATTTTTTAAAAAACTTAGGGCTTTTATCGGTTAAATTTTTTTTTAGGTTTAAATTAAAACTTGTGGCTAGCGACTATTCCGGAGTCCCCAACCTTCTCCTCTGTGAGTCCCACTCCAACACATACACAGCTTTTCCACCATCGGTTCCACCTCGATTGATTGCTTAGCGAGTAGTGACGAACAACAACTTGTCTTCTCCGTTATTCTTCTTCTTCTTCTTCTTCTTGATTTTTCTTTCTCCAGTTCTTCCTTGATTAACAATTAACTTTTAACTATTTTTCTGTTTTTTTTCTTCTTCTAGTTAACTGTGCTGAACTCTGTTCTTTGTTTTGTTGAAGCATTAAACAGTAAACAAAATCTGTCAGTCTCACTTTCATTACATTTTTAGAAAAATTGTAGACTTTTTATTTTTATTTTGCCCAACTCAACATATATATATATATATATATATATATATATATATATATATATATATAATATGCGTTAAATATTTTAATATTAATTGGTGCCTCACTTCAAATACGAGCGTGAGGCAAACCCTTGTTGCCTTTCGCTGTCAAAACACTGGCCACGTGGCGGTCTCGCTTCTAGCGGTAAGAGCTACTGCTTGCGATGCTATGCGTAGCCGACCAAGGCTGTCAGCAGCAAACTCCACACTTAGCGGAGTTTTCCCGGTCAATCCACCGGTTCCAAACGAGAGCAGAACAGTGGCCACAATACCATCAACTCATCCACTTGCCACATTACATGCATACGAGCATTCAACATTTAATTCATTCACTAGCCTGATTCATATAGTTTATAAAGATTCAGCAATTCATAATAAATACATCATCAATTAAGTCACGGGTAACTACTCATTCTAGCATTCTGATCCTGCAGTTCTCACGATTTCAAACCAATCCCCACTCTTAGGTTTCCCTTGATAACTCGCCATTAAGCAATGTGCTAGGCACACGCTTCCATCACATCTTCGTACACTCTCACACGGGCCTGCGTACATGCCGGAGGGTCTTATTTTTGCCCTTCCAGGTCACTTGACTTTCTTTGGGGCCTCTAGAAATCATGTACCGTACACCCGGTAGTATGAACACATCAATCATACTTGTCGGTGCACTCTCACTGTTCACCTAGCCATGTGAACTTTCATATCATACACATCACGTGTACTCCTATTACTTGTGGGCTTCATACCTTACCTCTCCCTCTCCCAGGTTACCCTTCCTCGGCTATCACTTCGCCAACTCATGTGACAATCACAAGACACAACACTCTATAACTTCCCTATTATGCACCCAATACAGATAACATTATCATGCCAAATTTCACTTCACAAATTCAATCCATGAGGGTTTTATCAACCAAAATCAATGTTGAGGAGCCACGACCAAACACGTTATCCAATCACACACATACACACAATTATATAGGATCTAACTCTTATAAAACCGTAGCTACCTCGGCAAGACTTGAATATCAAGCTATTCCTTAGAGCCTTGCCCTTCTCGGTGCTTAGGAAGCGTTCAAAATCTAAATGAAATTAAAGAGAGTTTAGTAATCTACTCTTCAAGTAAGTCTTGGGAATTTAACTCACCTAATCCCACCCACATTAACTCGGTCAGTCATTATCCACGAGTTAGATGATCCTACTCTAATCTCCCAACGATCATTCAACCTAGTTCATGGAGTTCCTACTCCTCTAACTCCTTTCAAGTAGTCTTCAATGCTAAAGATCCAAACTTTATGACTTCTAGGTCTTAAATTATCATACGGATGAATTAATACGTTCACATTCTCCCTAGGAAGTGCTAATTACTCACTTCTAGGCCTAGGAATCATCACCCACCAACATCCATTCCACTTGTCCTAGTTTTCAGTTCTAGGGTTCTTAGCTAGAATTTCCCTCTTGAGGATCACCCTTTGATTCTAGGGTGTTAAGGGTGAATTGGAAGGAATGGAACAGAGAAATATTACAGCAGGAAGAAGAAACCTTTACGCACTTGAAAAATCACTCTAAGCTCTCGGTTTTTGTGCCTTAGAATAATGGGACAGAAAACCACAAATCCACCAAAACTAACTCCACTTTATGATCTGTGCCGCGGTCACAACCTAGTCAGCGGCGGACCAGCTATGGCGGGCCTCGACCATTATGACGGTCTACATTGCGGTTTCCCCATGCTTGTAGCGATTCCCCGTTGTGAGTAACTCACATTTATTGCCTCATACCTTACCTCAAACCCAAGTTTAACTATATCGCCTCAACACTTTTCCACGTGCAATCTAGGCGAAAAGAGTGTTACTGTACTTATTTCCCATGTGACAGACGGGTGGGTACAAGCTCCAACAAACCTTAGAGTTTTTTTACGCTTTTTGCTTTTGTTAACACTAGATCCTGTGAAATTCTTTTAGGTTGAAACTTTCAAGATCCTTTAATGGTGAATAGAAATTTGAAGTGGTGTGAGGAAGTTGGTGAGGAAGAGCGGGGCCATATAATTTTTAAAAAAGGAAAAAGGAAGTAGAAACAAAATTTAAGGTTTCATGTGCTCAAATTTGAGTGAAAGACAAATTCTTGCCTTATCGTGTAAGAAGGATATCCATGAGACACCTATGTCAGAAATGAAGTGTCTATCCAGTCATTGCCAAAGTTAAGGTGTCTAACTAATTATGCATTGGACAACTAAAAGGGTCATCTATGTATTGGGCTACGGTTATCCAAAAGAAAAAAAGAAAAAAGGTATCTATGTAGTTCTCCTTTATTTAATTATATTATAGCAATTTTTGATGAAGTAAGAATATTATTAACAAGAGGCATCAACTAAACTCGTATACAAAGTATACCACAAAATGAAATATATTCTCAACTTAAAGTCATAAGAGGGCTTGATTTTTTTCTTTTATGAGTCAAGCACGTGAAAATTCTTTTAATTAAGTGTGACGGTGAGACTCGAACCCAGGACCTTTGCATGCTCTAATACCATGTTGAGCATGTGACCATCTAATCTAAAAGCCTAAGATGTTAGACAGAACACGCTTTTATTTATTTAATTATATTCTCAACGACATCCTACTATGATTTATTAATTAATGCTTGAACTTTTTCTTCAAATATCGACTTAAAAGATTCATGATAATTGCATTTTAAGGCTAAGGTATTAATACACATTCTTCTGCCAATACTCAAAAATTGAGGTGTCAATTGAAGTGCTTAGTAGTTTTTAAGCTAAGCAGGAGGTCTCTTGAATTTCAATCAACTAGATGGCTGGTCTATCTAAATATTATATTTTCCGTTAATCAGTATTCCCTGATTTTGGCTTGAAGTATACTATTTATTTGTGCTATGGAGATAGTGGCTTGTGACTGAAGGCAAGAACTTAATGGAAAGATACAAAGCAATGCTTGATGATGCCAAAGCTGTTAATGATGCTCCAGACATAAAGATGACTCATGCTAAGGAGACTAATGCAATATCTGGTAAGTTGTAGCACATTGTTATCCAACGTTTTTCGACTCTGATAAGTCCACTATATTCTCTATGATTAAGATTTTTCTTGGATTTCCTTAATAGGACTGTTCAGCCCATGATGCGGGCAAGGTCAGTATGTGGAAAAAATTGCTATTTGTTCCAATTTATGTGACATAGTTTGAATGACACGAGGGTTTTTACAGAAAGAATGAAGACTTTTCAAACTTGTGATCTAAAACATGCCATATCATTTGTGTGACTATAAAACTTAAACTGTGGCTTTAAACATGTAATAACATTTGTGTGGTTATAGACTTCTAATTAAGGTAAAGCGAGAAGTATAATGTTAGTTGTTCCAATTTAGAAACGCCATTCATTTTAGAATAGACTAAAAGAATGTGTCACATAAACTGAAACGGAGGCAGTACTATTTTGAGTTCTGATGAACTGGCATTACATATTATGAGGTCTCGGGTATCTCATTTTTGCATTTAGTTAACATGAGGTGAATCTTTTTGTTGTTCTTTTCTTTTTTGATAAGGACTGTAAGGCGAATCTGAAACCCTTTGATAAGATTGTTACTTTATTGCTCATATACAAGGTTGCATGTTTCTAGTATATGAAATATTCCGCTGCTATACAATTTGCGGAGTCTAAAGGATATCCTCTGCAGAATCATGAGAAGTATTTCTTGTGCTTTAGGCTTAGTTACCATACTATCTTTAACATAATTGATATTCTCAAGTAGACTGAATTGACTGGAGATGCATTTCCTCTGATTTGCATTTTTTGTCATTGGGAATGACTCTGATCTTCTACAAGCTACTTACTCCAGGGGGATGATATATATGCATTTTACTTTACTAGAAAGTTGCTTAGTCCAACAAGGTGTGAGCCAAATAAAATGCTTCCATATAAACAATATTTTCTTTTGGCATATTTTTGTTGGCTGGACCATCTTGGTTTTCCAGTAATTTTTCATATCGAGAAAATATTGATGTATTGTTAATTTGCTTGTTTCCCTCTCCCTCTTCCCTGTATATTTGTGTCTCATACATGTGCATTCTTTTTTAGAAGCAGAGAGCCAACCATCTGATCAATTGAGGGGAAATGGACTGGGTGATCAAATATCCTTGCTCGATGCATTAGGCAAACTTAATTTCAGATACTGTTGGGGTTATCTGTCTAGATTCGGAAGGACATATGGCTTGTGGAAGCTCTAGTGGCGGGATAGCACTGAAGGTGATGAATCTGGAAATGATTTATAAATTACTTTTCTCAAAAACAAGTTGATAAACTTGAAGGTTTTACAGTAGGTTTTTCTCACGCTTCTGTTTTCTGGTATACTCATATATGTGCATGTTTTGAATATATACATGGTTTCAAATCAGAGGATTGTGACTGGTGCAGTTTTATCTGGGTGTTAATTACTTCAGTTGTTGTTGGTGGGTGTTCTGAATTTAGGCTTTAAATTTATGTGATGAAGATTATGAATTTAAGATTATCTTAAGTTGTAATTAGAGCCTGAATATTGCTGACGCTGTTGATTGGACCTGGAAAGTAGTAAATTCTCATGTTTTCAGCTGGAAAAATCATTTCTAGATCCCTAAGCTATACCACACCAGTGGTAGTTTCACCTTTTCTTTCTTTCTTTCTAATGGGCAGTTCATTTACCACACATTCAATGGAAGAAAACAGGATTTACTTCAAGCATGAGCTTCAAATCTTTCGATATCACCAGATGGACAGTTGGTAGAGACATTTGGTATGAATGGGCAGGAAAGTCGTAACACGGTGAGAAGAATTCAACTATGAGTATGAAGATCGCCAAGGATGAATTTGCACTATCCTCAAGGAAGCTTCCAGCAATGGGGAAGAATATGACCAGGAGGTGGAAGAATAAGGAGAAACTTTCAGAAATCTTCTGCACAAGGAAAGCTAATGAGCATGGTAGATACATGAGCGTTCTATCACTTCATGGAATGTAAAGATCAGTTATTATAAACCCAGAACTAGCCTTAAGTGCAGGATGGAATGAGATAGCATTTAAGATAGAAAGAGTTCATTGGATACCCCAACCATCTGATGATGCCTGAAGAACCTCCGGACTATATAAAGAAGAGTACTCTTATGCTGAAGCCATAGGTGAGAGTCAATGGCTATCAATACTTGAGAATCATTGATTACTTCAAAAGGAGATATTCACATCACAGAGTCCCCAAGGTCAAGAGTCAGATTGTTTATTCAAGAATAAGCTCGTTTGGTGGAAGATGCAAAACTAATTCCAATGGGATCAGAGTTTAGTTATTTGAGAGGTAACAACTACATGAAGGTGTGACAAAATTTGATTAAATTTGGAAAAATTTGGGAGTTGATTTCTCTAGGGCATGAGGAAGAAGCCTTGGAATTATTAATGCAAATAGTAGTTGTAGACAGGCAAGGGGAAGATGGAGAATGAGACTTATCAAAGGAGGCCCTGAATATAAGGGACACAGGAACTCAAAGGGGCTCACTTCTCATGATGTAAGTTAAAGGGTGAGGCAGAAGACAGAGGAAGATGGTAACCCACTAATGAAGGTAAGAGTGGCATCACGGAATGTTAGGGATTAAACAACGGATAAGAAAGAATTATGGAGGCCAATTTACTTGGAATGCATATATCATTTGTCTTCGGGAGTCCAAATTGGAAGGGGATGCTAAAGAGATTATCAAAGACCTATGGGTGGAGATAGGTGAAATTTTTGGAACTAGAAGGAGAATTTTGATGATCTGATACAGTAGAGCATGAAAAGGGAAATTCTGGAAATTGCTGGATCCTACACTCTAAACTATACAAGTTTGTGGCACTTGCAGGACTTTGAGTGCCACATAATTGGAGTATGTACTCCAAATTGCAGGTGGAAGGGAACATGGGAGGAAATAGGGCTGTTAGGGGTTTTGTTTGATGGGCCATGGGTTGTCTGTGGAGATTTTAATGTCACAAGATTTTCATCTGAAAATGCCCAGAAGAACTCCAACTATGGAGGAATTCATTGACTTCATAAGAGAGATAATATGGATATGCTGGATCTTGAACTGGGTTCAAGAGGGATAATAATGAACTGCTTCTATAATTGATAGAATCCTAATCTCTGAAGAGCGGGATGACAACTTCAGCAATATAAAGCAAACACTTTTGTAGAGATTGACATTTGATCATGGCCCTGTCTCATTACAGTGTGGAATTTGAGAGCATAATAAATCCTACTTCAAATTTGATAAATGGTGGTTGAATACTGAGGGGTTTGTGGAAAGAATTAGAATAGGGAACTCTTTTGCCTTCATAGGCAAGCCCTAATGACATTTTTTTTTTGCTTGCAAACTCAAGGCTTTAAAAGTCAAGCTAAAAGGTGGAATAAAAACAATCTCAGAATTCAAAAGGCTCAGCTTTTAAGTCAACTGGCTACCCTAGATGTATGTTGTTCAGGAGAATAGAACTCGACAGAGAAGTCAGTCAAGAAACCTCTGTGAACCGAGTTACATCAAAATAGAAGTAACTAACACAGACAATACGCTTTATGAACTTAAGGCATTCAGAACACCAACTTTTTCACAGAATTTTTTTTACCAAAATGGTTAATGCACATAAAAGAAGCAACAACATAGATCAACTTGTGATTCGTGATGACACTGTGGAGGATCTAGAGAGAGAGAATTAAGGGGAAGTACTGATTTTTATCAGAGAAGCTTTACTTTAGGACTGAAGACCATCTATTAATCTGATCAATTATTAATTACATCACTGAAGCTGAAAAAGCTGAGTGATTTTGAGGAACAAAAGGTCTTCTCATGTGCTTGAAGATGTGTGTCATGGACAAAACCCTGGTCAAATGGTTATACAATGGGTTTTTTTCATTAAATGTGGTGATGTATTGAAGCAAAACATCATGGAACTTTCAAGAACTTTCCCTCTCATGGAGTTTTTGAGAAAAGCTACAATGCAACATATGATCCCAAAGAAGACAGGAGCTAAGGAACTTGGATACTTTGAACCCATTAGTCTCATTGAAAGTGTCTACAGTTTCTCTCAAGGTGCTTACAGAGGCTGAAAATTATAGACAAGCTGGTGGATGTGCAACAAATGGCCTTCATTAAAGACAGACAAATAATAGACACTATCTTAATTGCTAGTGAAACAGTGGATTCTAAAATCAAACAAGGAAAGGCAGGAATACTATGCAAATTGGACATTGGAAAGGCTTATGACCATGTTAACTGCAGAATTTTATTGAAAGATGCTCTCGTATGTGGGCGAAATGGATTAGATATTGCATCTCAACGGTCGGGTTTTCTATTCTTATCAATGGTTCACCTGAAGGTTTCTTCCTTGCTCAGGGGAGGATTGGTGGGGTAATCCTCTAAGTCTCCTTTCCTTTTATCATAGTTATGGAGGGACTTAATAATATAATCAGGGTAGCAAGAAGTAATGAGTATTTAAGAGGTTTTGAGGTGGCAACAAACTCCAATCGAAATGCCAACATGCAAATCACACATCTCCAGTATGCTGATGACACCCTAAAATTTTGTGATGTTGATGAAGGCCAACTAATGATTTTGAGATCTTTCTTGGTGTTGTTTGAATGAGTCTCCCGTTTACACGTTAACAGGAGGAAGAGTCACTTGTTTCCTATTAATGAGTTACCTAATATGGAGGAGCTGACTCTTATTTTGGGTGGATAAGTAGGTTCAATGCCTACCACCTACTTGGGTATGCCTTTAGGTGCTAAATCAAAGTCCAACAGATATTTGACATTCTGTGATTGAAAAGTGCAGAAGAAGCTAACTAGATTGGAAATCACAATATTTATCTCTAGGCAAGAGGCACTCTCATAAACTCAGTATTGGATGCACTTCCACCCCCTATGATGTCTATTTTCCCATACAAAGATGGGATCTCTCAGAGACTTGACAGATCAAGAGGAATTTTCTTTGGCAAGGAAATAAAAACAAGAAGATATTCAGCTTAATCAAATAGTAGTGTTCTCTTGGGAAAGAAGTAGGGGATTAGACATTAGGAGCCCTAAAGTTGCAGAGGCAAGACCCTTAGACGAAATGGTTGTGGAGGTACTCATAAGAACCTCAAGTCTACCGAGAAGCATTATCAAAACAAAATGGAAGTAACTAGTGGATGACAAAATGAGGTGTATACCCCCTGTAAAGTCAACTTGTGGAGATCCATAAGAATTACTTGGCTTTTTTCTTCGAGAAATCCACTACTATCAAAGTGCAATGGGTGCAATACTTCTTTCAAGGATAATGGTGGTAGGGAACTAACAGTTTAAAGGACCTCTTTCGGCTTGTTCATGGGTTGGCTATACAACAAAAAAGAATATAGCGAGACCTGGACTCCTCAAGGGTAGAACATTCAGTTTAGGAGAATTTCAAAATTGGAAAGTAATTACATTGACCGAGTTTTTTTAGAATGTTGGAAAAGTTTAAAGGCACACAGGAAGAGGTAGACTATGATGGAAGACAACAAAGGCATTTTTTAAAATGGGTAGCTACAAGTTTCGAATCAAGGAAATTAGCAGCAGGTATAACAATGGCCATGGAAACACGTATGGAAGATACCCTTCAAAGTGGCATGTTTGACTTAGCTGTCTGCAAGAGAAGTTGTTTTAACTCATGAAAATCTCAAGAGAAAGTTCTTTTTTCCAGATGTTATCTATGTGGTGAAGAGGTTGAGACAGTCATCTGTTTCTACGATGCAGGATAACAGTCAACACTGGAGGATTTTTTTAATCTCAGAGTGTGCTTGGGTAATGCCTAACAAGATAACTCACTTATACTTTATAGCTGGGAGGAGGCAGGGTAGGAGCTTTAAGAAAGACAGATGGAAGATGCGTCCCAGCCTGTATCTGGTGGACAATGGCAGGAAAGGAATTTCAGGTGTTTTGAATACAACAACAGTGACCTTCTAAAGATCAAGCTGAATTGCATTAGACTTTTTGTTTTTGGTGGAAATAATGTATCTAGCGGATACTGAGTCCATCATAGACATCCTAGGTTCTTGTTAGGATTTTGGTCCAGTTTCTTCCTTTATGTTATGTTGTAAATATGGTTTTCAGTACAACCTATGTACTGATTTAGTCAAATATACTCAAATGTTACCTTCTCCAAAAAAAAAAAATAGTAGTAAATTCTCATTTCTGTCATATAAGTGGAAGGTGGTAACTGAACACAAGTGCAGTTCTTGAACAAGGGGGTTGCATTTGTCAATGCATATGCGACATGTTGGTTTTAAAGATGGTGCAGCAAAAAGGGTTGAAAATGTCTCTCAATCATTTTATTAAGCATGTGAGGGATTTATATAGCCAACTTACAGTAAAAAATCAGCATCGTTTAAAAATTCAAAAACCTAAAATATCTCAATAACTCAAACAACCTAACAGAAATTTAAAATTCAAATTCATCCTAAACCTAAAACTTATTGTGATTACTGCAAAGCAAACTTCAACACTCCTCCTTTGCTTCAATTTCTGCAATTAGAAAGTTGCTCCTCCTCGATTTCTGCTTATCTTTGCTTGTTCTTAAATTGTTTTTAACACCTTATCGCAACATGTCTTGTTTGTTTGCAATTTCCATATTGCATCGAGGTCTCACTTCAACAAAATTTTTCCAAGTGTGTTTCCTTTTACAATATTTGCAAAGAGGATAAGCAAAGAGGATAATTAACTTTTTCTTTTCTATTTTTTGCATAAAAAGCACCCTCAATAACATTGTCTTGTCTGAAGGCTCTTCTTTGCTCTTGTGCTTGAGAGCACTTATTAGTTCTTCAACAGAAATGGTAGAGAGATCTTCAGACTCTTCCAGAGATGAAATTTTAGATTCAAATCTCTCTGGAATTGTCACAAGAATTTTTTCTACTATTCTGTCATCTTTGAAATCCTCGCCAAACAATCTGATTCTATTAACAATCAAAGAAATTTTGTTAGAATAGTTAATATTAGTCTCATCCTCTTGCATCCTAAGAGATTCGAAACCCCTTTTCAAATTCAAAATTTGCATTTGTCTAACTCGGTCACTTCCTTGGTACTCTTTTTTCAGTTTTTCCCAAGCTTCTTTTGCTGTCTCACACGCAATGATTTTTGAAAAAATTGAATCTGCATCTGAATTTTGAATTACAGTTTTGGCTTTGAATTTTTTGATTTTCTCTTTTGAATGAGATTTAATTTGGGCAAGGGTAGGATTTTCAGGGAGTGGTTGTAAGGGTGTATCAGCTATTACAGCTTCCCACAAATCATAGGCTTCAAGATATGATTTCATTTTCACTGACCAAATTTGATAATTTTCACCAGTAAAAGTTTTTGGGGCATTCAAAGAGAGACTGTTGCTTTCCATATTTGAAAACAGGTTAAAAGTTGATATTGATTAAAAGTTGGTTGGTTGAAAATAGCCCTATGCTTCGAAAATAAGCACAGGTTAAAAATGGATTGAAAATGGTTCTTTAGATGAACTCACAGATCCTGTAAGATCAATGAGGCTCTTGATACCACTGTTGGTTTTTTTAAAAGATGGTGCAGCAAAAAGGGTTGAAAATATTTAGCATGGGAGGGCTTTATATAGCCAACTGACAGTAAAAAATCAGCATAGTTTAAAATTCAAAAACCAAAAATATCTCAATAACTCTAACAGCCTAACAGAAATTTAAAATTCAAATTCATTCTAAACTTAAAACTTATTATGATAAAAATTACTGCAGTAACTGAAAGCAAACTTCAACAATTTATGGGAAAGAACCAGTTATCCATATTGATTTTCTTGGTAATTCTAACCAGAAAGAATTGTCTGTTGATCAATATTTTCAGGCAGTCTCTTCTTCTGCATCTCGATTTTTAAATGTCTTGTCTATCTAAGGAATCTCTGAGGACCATCAAAGAGAAAATACAATTTTTGGTCAAACACCAACAGCTACTTGCCCCAACGTCAAGCTAAGTGTACCCTCTAGAAAAAAGGGAGGAAGAAAAATACAACTCAAACTTGTTAATAGATAAGAGTTGATAGTGATGGATAGTGAGCATAGGACATGCAAGCTAAGAGCTAACAACACTGAGATCGTTGAAGTTGTTTATTTGTATCTTCTCTATAGATAGACAAATAATGCTGCTGGAGCAAATATCATATGGACATATTTTACCATCTTCTATACATCTGCTGCTTCTATTAAGCTTCTTAGTATTGTTTAAAGTTATTGTGTATGGATTAGCCTTGTCATTTCGTTGGATATTGAGAAGCTTTACATGCTCAATTGTTAGTGGCCTGAATTCTTCCTTTAGGTTTTATATGAGCAGTTGGCTTTATCGTGTTCATCCTTTGAATGGTAAGAGCGTTTTCTCTTACCCTTCTCTCATTTCTTCTTTGTAGTTCTCCTGTATATCCTTTTCCTGCACTTGACTCTCTGGTCGTGACTGACTGCTTGGAAGGCTTTTTTCATATTTTTGACTTTACAAGCACCATTTAGTGAAGATTGAAAAACTATGATATTATTGTGGGAAGCAGAAGTTATATCACAGTTTTGGTTTCCTCCAAGATGTTTGCTTCTGGTTGAACTTGAGTTTCTCTTTTCGTTGCAGTATTCATACAATCTACTCGGAGTGTACAGTTTTCTTGCTTTTGATGTCTATTACTCCCTCCGTTTTCAATTTGTTTATCTTACTTTCCTTTTTATTCTGTTTCAAAAAGAATGTCTCTTTCCTTTTTTTACAACTCTTTAATTTCAACTTTCCACAGCATGTTTAAGACCACAAGATTAAAGGGTATTTTGGTACATTCTACATATCTTTAGTTTAAGACCACACGATTTAAGGGCAATTTGGTACATTCTATGTATCTTTAGTTTAAGACTACACGATTCAAAAGTCTTATTTACTTTCTTAAACTCCGTGCAAAGTTAAAACCAAACAAACAAATTGAAATGGAGGGAGTGTTTCCTTTAACCACCTAAGTTGTTGTGAAACTTGCCCTGGTTCTAAATTTTATTGTATTTGGAAGAGCAGAGGTCCTTTTCCTTCTCTTTTATATTGAACTGATAAATTCTTTGGATTGCTTATTTCTTCAGTTTTTGAACTTATAACAGGTAAGTGGGCGTGTGGGTCTAGCAGCAATGTACGGTTCCGGTTGTTGGGCTTTGTCAAAGGGACCTTTTGGAGCTCCATTTATAGTGGGATGTTGTGTCAGTGGTGCTGGAGAGTACCTAATGAAAGGATTTGCTGCTCGGGAATGCTGTATTTCATCATCACTGTATGTTTGCCACGTGTTGAAGATACTTTCTTTCCCATTTGTCCACAGTAATTTTTCCCCCTATTATTAGCTATGGCCAATATGATTGTTGAACTCCTTTATCATGAGAAAATTTTACCTCCAAGATTCAATGGATTTTACTGAACATTAATGCTCATTGTTGGATTTGTTAACTTGAACATGCAGATATTCCATCTCTGCTTTTCACGCTGGAATTTGAAACCCGACTTTTTCTGTTTTGCAGGTCTCAAGCTGGTCCATCTTCTGCCTGTAAAAAGATCTTGCAAACTGTTCAAGAGAGTGGCGCTGAAAGAAGTGCTGGTTTCCTTCTAGTTCAAGCAGAGCCTCCAAAATTGGTAAGACCATTCAGTGTTTCCTTATCTTTCTCTTTTCCCATGCTTCTAGGAAAAGAATAATAAAGGAACTTGCACATTTACTGGCAATCCAATGTCCATAGGTTGGGGGCAGTTTGGCTAAGCTGGAAGCTGTTGAGATTGCAGCTGTTTATTCTTCCTCATCTTTTGGAATAGGTTATTTTGGCAGCTCTATGGATAGGCCCAAGGTATCTTAAAACCGGATATTCTCACACTTTATGCAACATACAACCGATTTTTGTCTTTAAACTGATGATCCTCCTAGTTAAATAATTCTCTCTCTCTCTCTCTCTCTGTTTGGGGCAGCAAAGGTGGGAGCAGCTGTATGACAATCTATTACGTTGCTTTAATTACAATTAGACTAATTTGGAGCAAGTTGGCTAATGGTCAAAGTTGATCACTGAAAATATAGATGGTTTCCTCTTAGAATTTTCTTTTTCACTTTGGAATTGCTTATATTCTTGTTTCTTCTCAAGGAGAATCCTATCCATTAGACAGATATCTGCTTGATTGTTGGAAACCATGAGAGATTAATTATTCATATATACTTTTTTGAGTTATACAGTACTTTTGCATTTTGTCAAAATTCGTTACTAATAAGGCCAGCAGCCATTCTTCGAGCTTAATCAATTTGACCCTAGAGAGCTCGAGCTTGAGGTTTAGACTTGGTGATGGAGTTCAAAGATGATAATAGCCTTTTCACACCCTTGTCATATAATGGTCGTCTATAAATCGTTACAATTGGTTAATTAAAATGAACCAGACATTTGCTAAAAATAGCCTTTTCAATTTTGCAGACATCACAACTTTCGCTGATTCTGTTCTTGAAATTTACTATTTTTGATAGCATTCAACATTTATATTCAACCATTGTTATAGTAATCATTGTGATCATCTACAGGTTTCAGTGCTTAGGAGTAAAAACCAACAAAATAAAACTGGAATTGATGAGTTTGCAGCACGAGTTAGTCTCGTCGCCAAGGAACGGTAGTGTTGCAGCAGGAGAGGAGTGGCAATTGGACAAATGACTTCCCATTTCAATGGCATCATCACTTAAACTAATTATCCAATCAGGTAAGTACTGAAGAGAGAGCAACAATGTCCAAGATACAGCTGACCAGTAGACTTGCATGAAGGAATGTTAAAAACGTAGTCTAGCCAAAAGGAATTTACTGATTCAAATGAAGATATAGCTAAGAGATTGCTGCAGATATGATCAAATTAGAGCTTGATTTTGAATTCTGAGAGAAAATGCAACTCTGTGCTTTTGCTTATTCCTTTTAATGTTCTATTTACCTTGCTACTATCAGGGAAAGCTGCTGCTGTTTTCAGTTCATAATTTGGTTTTAGTCGGTTTTTTAAATATTGAAGTCAAATTAAAGTAATTATGTCGGTTTCTCTCGATTTGATTTTGTTTTGATCTTTTGTCTCCCGTTGGATCTGGAGGAAGCATCTGGTCACATATCCCAAAACCTTCACTGGAAAGGAGCGGATTCACTCACCCTACTTCGAAAGATAGATAGAAAAGGTTAGGGTGTCCCATCTGTTGGCTTCAACTCGTTCTAGAAAAATAGGATTCTGGGTAATAAGTTTTTGATACTCAGCAATCCCTGTTAAAAAATAATCACAAAAATTCAAACATTTATCTATCCAGCCATAGGGCAGATCTTCCTTCTCGCGCGAAAGAAAAAAGATGTTTAGCTTTTTTGTCTTCCTCCTTTACTATTAAAGATTCTGTTAATATTACATGTGACATTCTCTGGCTTAACCGTTCTAAAAAAATAGGATTCTGGGTAATAAGTTTTTGATACTCAGCAATCCCTGTTAAAAATAATCACAAAATTCAAACATTGATCTATCCAGCCATAGGGCAGATCTTCCTTCTCGCGAAAGAAAAAGATGTTTAGCTTTTTTGTCTTCCTCCTTTACTATTAAAGATTCTGTTAATATTACATGTGACATTCTCTTATCTTTTCATCACCTTCTTTTTATTTATTTTAAATATGTCACATAAAAACACACATTTCAGCAACTATATTCCAAAATAATATTACCATGTCAATAACTCTTTAAATTGTTCTATTAAAAGGATACATCTCTTTGTGAGAGAAAATACAACTCTTATTTAAATAATTGTTAGAAAAGAGTTTTCTAAAATTTTTTGCCTTATTATTTAACTATTTCCCGAAAGAAATTATTAAAACAGTGACCAGAGTACTCATTAGGTTGAATTTCTCTCACCTTTTTGAATTGACTCAGTTTGTCGGTTTTTCGCTGTTGATTTTTACACTATTTTTAGTGATGACATCATCCAATTAAATTGTGGATCTTGACCTAACAGCTTTAACATTATACTCAGGTACTTAATTACCATTACAAAGAGGAAAAAGGAGAGGGGGTCACCTTGTCTGAGCTCTTTCCTATCGTCAAATGATTTAGTGTATCGCCCATTCATAGTTATGGAATAGGATACTGTATTAACACAAATCATGATCAACTGGACCACCTCATCAGGAAAATCTTCATTTAACACTTGTTCTAAGAAGGTTTATTCAACTGAATCATATGCTTTTTGCATATCCTCTTTTGAGCATGTACACCTAGAGGAATCCACAATTTGCAACTAGTGTATGTTTTGCCTTAAGATGCAACATATGTCACATCACCAAAAGGGAATTGTGGTGAGTGGTAAATATTTTTTTTGTCCTTAATTAGTTTTTAAATTTTATTGGATAATAAGTAATTGTCTTTGTTAGAAAGCATTACCTTCCATATGAGACTTTCTTCAAATTTAATTGGGCACCGATAGTACACATATGGGACACCGGAACTCCAAAGTTGTTTTCAAGTTCCAATATCCTCTAAATTAAGTTTGTTGTTGTTGATATATAACAAAGGGTTTTATTGAAGAACAAGAAAAGAAAGAATCAAAAGGCTAACTGCAAAGTTACATAAGAGAATAGAAAGACAATAATCTAGTATGACTTTCTTCAAATTTAATTGGGCACCGATAGTACACATATGGGACACCGGAACTCCAAAGTTGTTTTCAAGTTCCAATATCCTCTAAATTAAGTTTGTTGTTGTTGATATATAACAAAGGGTTTTATTGAAGAACAAGAAAAGAAAGAATCAAAAGGCTAACTGCAAAGTTACATAAGAGAATAGAAAGACAATAATCTAGAATGGGGAAGGGGTGCCTATATATAGGCATAAGATTAAAAACCCTAAGGCCCATCTCGCTAACAATTATATAAGCACAATAATATGGGCTAACATTCCCCTCAAACTCATAATGCCACAGTAATGGGCACTTCGAGAGTTTGTCACACAAGAAACGGAAATCTACGCCGACTGAGTCTTCATGTAAAGGTCAGCAATCTGCAAGGGGCTGATGGAACAAAGAAGCATATGGTCCTGAGCTTGAGATGATGACGAAAGTGAAGTGACAATCAATCTCAATGTGCTTCATTCGCTCATGGAAAAGAGAGTTCTTTGCAATTTGAATCGCACTCTTGTTATCACAATGTAGAGGGAGAGAGATATGTGAACCCCATATCTGCAAGAAGCCAAGGTAATCTCAAGCCTAATCTCACATGTAGTCACCGCCATAGCACGATACTGTCTTCCGGTGGAAGATCTAGAGACAACATCTTGTTTCTTGCCTTTCCCTGATATCAAAGAATCTCCAAGGAACACACAAAAACCAGTGGTGGATTTAAGGGACTACCAGACGCCATCCCAATAGCATCACTATAGGCTCGCAACTGAGAGATGTACGCCGAGGGAAACAAGAGGTTCTGAAACTGGGTGCCACGAAGATATCTCAAAATACGAAGTACAGCTCTCCAGTGAACTGAAGTAGGAGCAGTAACAAACTGGCTAACAACGTGAACTTCAAGATTAGGTGGTCCGGGCGAAAACGCAAGATAATCGTTACCTACAACAGTCCGATAAAGACTCGATCTGTTAACAAACACCATCACTAGAGTGTACGTGCATTGGTTTCCAAGTGGAGCATCTGCAGTCCTGTTGTCAGAAAGGCGCGTTTCCCGTTTAAACAAGTTAAACATACTTAGTCTGGAGAGAGAAGATTGTCTCAGACTCAGCCACCTCAATACCCAAAATAACGTAGCAGGCCCAAGTCCTTCATAAACCGGTTGGAGCCAAATCATGCTTCAATGACTCAATACCATCATGATCACTACCAGCTATAACCATATCATCTACATATATGACAAAAGGATTCGCCCCACTCGCATTTCTAACAAACAACGCTCGAATCATGGTTACTCTTGACAAAGCCAAGGGAAGTAATCACAATGGAGAATTTCTCAAACCAAGCACGAGGGTCTTGCTTGAGACCATATAGAGCTTTTCGAAGCCGACAAACTTCACCCGGTTGGTGATCAATACCCGGTGGAGGAGTCATATACACTTCCCCCATGGAGATCACCATTCAGAAATGCATTCTTGACATCCATTTAGCATCTTCCACTGTCGAACGGATGCAACGGCAATCATAGTGCTAAAATGTCATCTTTGTCACCTATAGTAGCCTCAGTCCATACCATATTTTTGTGAGTACCCTTGCCACAAAGTCTAGCCTGTATCGCTTCCAACAGACCATCAGGCTTTGTTTTGTCTTTATACACCCATCGACAGCCAATCGTATGTTTACCGGGTGGGAGGTAACCAAATCCCATGTGTGTGTCCGACGAAGAGCAAAGAGTTCCTCCGCCATAGCATTCTGCCAAGGAGGTTCAGACACAGCCTCTCTATAGACTCAGGTTCAGACAATTGATGTATGTCTGTAATAAAGGAAGCAAATGGGAGTGAGTAGGCACTAAGTAAAATCAGGTAGTTTGGTGGACTTACTCCGACGAGTAGACCTCCTCAGAAGCGGCGTGATCTCCAGTCTCAAGCGGGGCTGAAGCACTATCAGGCGGCACATCGGGTGGCACAGCTGAATCCAAAACTGGAGCCTCTGTGTCAATGCCAAATGGATCAATACGCCGAAGATCTGACTTAGTAACATCATGGGGATTTAGCTGGAATTGAATAGAAAGGAATATGCTCCAAAAGGTGACATGCCGAAACATATAATTCTGACTGACAGGATCATAGCAACGATAACCTTTCTGTCCAACACCATACCCCAAAAACACACATATAGCTGATTTTGGCTCCAGCTTGTTTTGTTCAACATGAGGACGAAGGACAAAACAAGTACATCCAAAAACTCGTAATGCAGAGTAATCCGGCATGTGACCATATAATTTCTGAAACGGAGACATCCCTGAAGTCAATGCAGTAGGAATACGATTGATCACATATACAGCAGTTAGACTTCTTCTCCCCAAAAATTACTAGGAACCTCACAGATAATAAGGAGCGTGCTGTCTCAATATGATCAGAGCCTTTCGGCAACACCGTTCTCGTCGGGAGACCGTACAAGATGACCGGTGTATGGTACCACTCTCGAGGCAAGTAATCGGAAGTGAAATCATTGGAGGTATATTCACCCCCTAAGTCACACCTGAAACACTTTATCACAAATGCCCGAATGTTGCGTTTAACAAGGGCTCTAAAATTGCTGTAAATGCTAAAGAAGTTAGACCCGCGCTTCATAAGATAAACCTGTGCATACCGAGTATAGTCATCTATAAACGAAACATAATAGTTCGAACCAATTCCTTAGTGGATACTGGTGATGGTCCCCATACCTCAGAATGAATAATGTCAAAAGGAGCAACTGAATAAGACATACTTTTATTAAAAGGTAAGGCAGAAAATTTGCCAGTTTACAACCACTACAATCAGAAATATCAAAAGTGTTTAAATGACCCAAAGCACCAGTAGAGGCTAAAAAACGTAAATGTGACACTGATACATGTCCCAAGCGGGAATGCCAAAGATAAAACTGCGACGACAAAGGACTCAAACGAAAAGAAGACAAATCAATGCCGGAGGCGGCAGTCAGCACACTCGAGACTCTCCAGACATAGAGTTCCCCCAACCTACGGCCAATCCCACCTACCTTCTGAGTGTGTTGGTCCTGTACAAATACAAACAGAATCAGAAAAGAATACCCAATGACCAGTCCTACAACTGACTCGATCAAGCAAGATTAAAAGCAAGTTTAGGAATATAATAGACACGTATTTAACAATGTGAGAAGTAGTAATGTTAACCGACACCTCGACTGGCATAGATGTAGCACTGGCAGACATAACAGAGAGTGGTGAATTGGGTGACAAGAAACCAAAAGATGACAAACAATGTGACATATGATGGGTCGCACTGTAATCCGTAACTACAAGGACGGGAATACCTGATGTACTGGAGGAAGTCAGATACGATACGGGCAAGAGGACATGCCAAAACCGTCTGAACTGTTCGAACACCCGAGGATCCAACGCCGAAGGAGGCACAGTGTTGACTCAGATCTACTGATGGCAGCAGCAGCGAAATTCATGGAGGAGTACCAAAGGAGTGTGGCTGTCCATTCTTCTCGTTGCCGACCAAACTTAGCCTTGTTGAGTAACATCGGACACTGAGCCTTCCAATGATTTTTCTGCTTGCAAAATGCACACTCATCAAACGCAACTTTAGGAGATCGTCGCGATTGTTGAAAGTCTGAGGCTGAGAACGTTGTGGTCTCTGGATCGATCCTAAGTGAAGCAACAAACACAAAGAGGAGTAGTAGGTGTTTTTGACCCTTTATCCAATTGAGACTTGATACGAGTCTCTTCTGCAATCAGTTAATGGACAACTGAATCAACTGTGGGAGGGGAGATCGATGAAGGATTGTTCCACGCAGTCCTTCAAAATCATAACGTAATGCCATCAAAAATTGAACCAAACGTTGTTCTTCCCTCCTAGCAATATACGACGCAAAACCTTTCAATTCTGCAGATTCAGTAAGGGCCAATTGATCCCACAAATCATACATAACAGTATAGAAATCTTGAATGCTCATAGCATTCTGTTGAAGAGCACGAATATCGCATTCTACTGGTACCGTCATGAAATTAGACTGAGTGTACAGTCTCCAAGTGATCCCAGATTTCTTTGTTGTAGCCATATTTAGCCAATTGCAGCTACCAATTGACTGGGAAATTACTGAGTTGTTAATCCAAGTGGATAACCTTGGAGTTAGCAGCTTCCCATAAACCAACACCAATGCAAAGTTTCAGCCTTCTCATCATTAGGTTTCACTTAACCCCAGTAACATAGCCCCACATGTTCTTGCCACGAAGAAAATTCTTTCATGACATAACCCAATACGTAATTTTGCCATCTAATTGAGTGTTAATGGATTGAGAGAATCATCCTTTCCAAACTCATATTGACAAAAGCAAAGTGAATACAGCAAGATAAGCAACCCCAAAACAACGATAAAAGAACAAAATACCCTAAAGTTTCAAAATCAAACCAAACCAACAACGCCGTCCAAATCAAACCAAACCAACAACGGCAGCAACAATAGATCTAAATGGATTGAAGGAAGCATCAAACACAGAGAACATCAACTCGAAAGTTTCGGGGCAAAGCCCCCGGAACCCTGAACGGGGACGCGCTGCTCACTGTACCCCCAGCAATTCGATCCGCGAAATTGGTGGTTACTACAAATAGAGGAGGATCGATTTATTTGGCTCTACTACCATGTTGATATATAACAAAGGGTTTTAATAAGAACAAGAAAAGAAAGAATAAAAAGGCTAACTGCAAAGTTACATAAGAGAATAGAAAGACAATAATCTAGAATGGGGAAGGAGGTGCCTATATATAGGCATAAGATACCTAAAACCCTAAGGCCCATCTGCTAACAATTATATGGGCTAACATTCCCCCTCAAACTCATAATGCGATAGTAATAAGCATTGAGAGTTTGTCACACAAGAAACGAAATCGAGACGCCGACTGAGCCTTCGTAAAAAGGTTAGCAATCTGCAAGACTGATGGAACAAAAGGAAGCGATATGGTAAAAAATAATGGACCTTTTAAAATGAATGTCTCCATCATTTTCTTCCAAGATTATAACTTCTCTTGTTCTGCCGTTTCAAAGATTCCTATAGGCATGAGTTTTCTCATGACAAAAAGACAACAAATTTGATCCCAGAAAAAAAATAGTTGGAAAGGAAAGATGGTCTCCATCAGGTTAACAAAGATGCCCCACGGCGTTTAGCGGCTGTTATCTTGTGCTGTCGTCCGCCACAGGGATCGACTTGTACATTGAACGCCCACTCTGTAATAATTTTTTTTGGTACCTTGAAAGAGATCAAAAAAGAAGAATTAATGGTTAAAAATATACTAGACATATCACGGTTTTTTGAGTTTTATATTTGAAATATCAAATATGTGAGTTTTTTACCTGAACTATCAAAACATACCTCAACTATAGGTGTGTGAGTTTTCTATTCCGGCACTGCAACGACAAAAAAATTGAAAAAATTTCAAAGTGAACTTAAGAAGTGGGACTTTACCAAAAGGATACTTCGTTCTCCAAGGAACGAGAAACAACAAAATTGTAATAAATTATTGAACCTCG
>JACEIK010007376.1:36583-50771 GCA_018107945.1 Datura stramonium | reverse complement strand
CTAAAATAGTAAGAAAAAATTATTTTCAACCATTCAAATATTTATTTTATTTCTTTTAAAATTTCAGAAGTTTTAAATAATTAATCAAAAATGTGGAGAGCCAAAATTGGCTGTCAACACCTTAAAATTAAATAAAATTCATACAATTTTACTGATTGTATCCTCATTAGAGTCCTTATATTTTCGACCAGGTTCCGTGACCTTGTAGCCACAAAGATTTATTTAAGGGATAGATCATTGGAGGATTCCTTCTCTTTTTTCTAATTACATAAAAATTGACATCAAAATCTTTTGCTAACAACAAGTTTATATTTAGTGAGAAAGCAAAGACCACACTAAATTATCACGGATCACATGCAGCAAAACTTGTTTTACTAGCAGTATGCATATTTTTCAAAAAAATTTGGTTCTTGGTATTTTTTTCACTCATTTTCTGCAAATAAATGGGAATGAATTATGAACTATTGAAGGATATCCACATGAATTAGAGGCGTCTTAAAGTTAGTCATAGTATATATCGTACCTTAAATTCATCAGATTTTCAATATATGAGAAAATCCTTAAAATCAGTTTCTGAAACATCTTCAAGCTTTTTGCGCTTCGAAGTTTGTCATTACCATAATATTTAAAGTGATTATCTCTATGGACATTTTCCTCATGCCTGAGTTTCNCAAGTTATTCTTATACCTTTCTCCATATTATGTATATGAAGAGGACAAAGCACCGAATTCCTTGCTAATGTATCGAGGAAGCTACCCAACTCTGTTACTATGTCTTTTGTTGGTCCAATGGGTTGATTGTACCTATTCAACATGATCAGTTTACGCTCTTTGCGTCCGTGTACACTTTGCATTACTATACTATCTCTTTTTCTTTTTTGAGTCAAAGGACCTTCAATAATATGAAGCAAAGTTAAACAACAGATCAATAATTTTGGTTGATTTTAATCAAAATTTTAATATATAGAAGTAAATTTTATATGTTCTTACCTTGTTCTCGAGGTAGTTCATTTTCTCCAGAATTCAGTGACGCTTCTTGCACTTGATCATGTACAACTTGTGCTTCTAGAGTGGAAGTATCTCTTGGTACTTGTTGCACTTGTTCCTCTGCAACTTGTGCTACCATAATGGAAGAATCCAGAGGCACTTGTTGCACTCGTTCCTGTATAACTTGTACTTTTAGAGAGGAATAATTCTGAGGCATTTATTGTACTTGTTCCTACATAACTTGTGACTTTAGAGTGGAAGAATTCTGGTGCAGTTGTTTCTGTATAGCTTGTGCTTTTAGAGGACCGAAAGAATTTCGAGACACCTGTTGCACTTGTTCCTGTATAGCTTGTGTTTTTAGAGAAGTATTCTACCAAACTTTTTACACTTCTTCCTGTAAAGTTTGTGCTTCAATAATGGTAAATTTATGAGGTATTGACCATAAAGATTTAACATGTTTTATTGTTGGGAATGACGAAACTATTTTCTTTGCCATGGATGAAAATGTTCCAGCTTGCACGTATTTTTTGTCTTTTACTTTTCTGATTTTTAATGAAGTCCCTTCTTGAATCATGATGAGTATCTAAATCTGTCAAAAGTGAAAGGAGATAGTCTTTAGGATAATGTGCTTTTGGTTCTTATGTTTGCAAAAAAAAAAAAATACTTATTAGTCCATTCAACAATTTAAGGCAACAAATAACAACAGTCCAACTGATCAATATATTACCCAGCATTTTAAATAGTTTTGGTATTTTGATTGATGTTTTCAGAAATTTATATTTATGTTTTCCAGTATAATTAAAAGAAATCCCAATAACGGGAGCTCTCAATGTTCTGATACATTCTTTCTTCTATTTTTTTAAGAACCCTTCCAGGCACATGTGAAATAACGTAATAAAGGGTTTGCATGTATTACCTAGTCAAAAAATATTTTGCATAAATAAAATTAGTAAAAATTGACTTGACATTCTTTATCTTAATTTGATCTCCTAAGTAGTGACTGTAAAATTTGAACCCCTCCCCTCCTCTTCATTCACCAACCCAAATAATAAAATGAAAAGCAAAAGTAGGGAAAGAGTATAGAAGTTAAGTAGAAATTATATTATACTAATAACCAACGAAATAAGAAAAGGTAGCGACACTGAGGAAGAAGGTAAATATAACCAACAACACTAAAAAATGAGTCCGAATTTGCCACTCAAAGCCGTTATCAAATCCCAGCCAGATTCACAGATCATCAATCATGATTCTCTTCTTTACACCCAAAAGATTCACTTAACTAACAGAAAAATATATGAAATTTCTATTTCTGTAAGCAGTTACCACTCATATGCATCCCACTTCCTTGATAAATAGATAGAAAAAGACATAATTAACTGATTCTTGAGAGAGTGAAAGAAGAGCTATTACTGTCAGAATATGAAATGTAGTGCCTGAATATGGTTCAACTACACACAACTACTGATATCATCTAAAGGTAAAAAAAAAATAGAAATGCCAAAATCTGAGATTTCACCAGTGAACTGCAGGCAGAAAAACTGAGGCAACAAAAACAACAGATCTACAAAACAACCTGAAATGAAAACAAAAAAGCAGGAAATCACAGCATAAACAAGATTGAGTTAATGATTGATCTACATAAAATTACCATTTTAGTAGCCAAACTTTGTGAATAGGAAGAAAATCATAGCATAAACAGGATTGAGTTAATCATTGTAATTCTGAAAAAATTATACCACTACATGGGAATGTGAAATCATCCAATGTGTTGCTTGACAAAAATGGGGTGGCTTGTATATCTGATTTTGGGTTGTCCTTGCTTTTAAACCCTGTTCATTCCATAGTTAGATTAGGAGGATACAAAGCGATCGAACAAGCTGAAATCAAGAGGCTATCTCAAAAGTCTGATATTTATAGCTTTGGAGTATTGTTATTGGAAGTTCTCATTGGTAGAGCTCCCTCAACGTATCCTTCACCAACTAGGCCTCGCGTCGAGGAAGAAGAACTGGCTGTTGATTTGCCTAAATGGATTCGATCAGCAGTCAAGGACGAGTGGACTGCTGAAGTGCTTGATCAAGAACTACTAAGGTACAAGAACATTGAGGAGGAATTGGTGTCAATGCTACATGTAGCCATGGCATGTGTAGTGCCACAATCCGAAAAAAGGCCTACTATGGTTGAAGTTGTTAAATTGATTGAGGAGATTAGAGTTGAACAATCTCCATTAGGTGAAGATTATGACGAATCACGCAATTCTCTTTCCCCCTCCCTTTCCACCATTGAAGATGGACTCCCCAGTTACAAATTCCGATCATCGTGGCAATGGTGTTTCATAGTCCTGGTATATGTTCAAATTTGAAGCATCTTACTGCAAATGGCAAGTTGCAAAAGTGATGGACTTATGTTTCCTCTAGTATGTTTCAAGTAGTTATTTGGTTTCTTTATGTTATTTTTCAAATTACTGCACTTTTTTGAAAATCTGATGATCCAAAAAGCCTAAGAAGTGCACAATCAGTCCACTATGTAGTTTTTCCTTAATGTAATATAATGTTAGTTCTTTATATTTAATTCTTTTTCAAGATTGTGTTTCAAGGAAAAGCCTCATTTTACTATCTCCGTGTAGTTTGATTTCACAAGCTCAGCTCAGAATTAAGTTAAGTGAAACATTACAACTTTACGGTGAAAGAAAAAAGAAGAAAAGGATGCAATCTTTTTCTCACTTTTATTCCCATTTATAGGGGTGAATAGGGGCAAGTTCAATTAAAGAAAGGAAACAAATAAAATGGACATAAACAAGAGAATGATACTTCGAAAAAACTGAATTCTATATGAAGGGCAAAAATCACATCACAACATAAATTTATAACCCCTTGCAGTACACTTAGCTACGACACTGAATACAACATAACAAGCAGTTATGTCATTTAGCACAATGAGTCCAAGTTAGGTAGGACAGTTATATTATTTCATCTTCTTCAAGAACTTTAATAATAAAAGCTCAGCTGATAAGCTTCTCATCTATTTGACTTTGTATATCAATTTGGCTTTGAAGAAAGAAAGAAGCAGAACCTAAAAAGCCGATGCTGAAGATAGTTAGAGCAACACAGAATTTTCAGTAGCCCTAGTCAGTCAGTAGTGAAGCTAAGACTCCCTTCAATGATTCACTAGCTAGCTCATAAATCATATATTGAATCTCCTGTAATATTGAAGTAAGTCAAAACAGAATTCTAAGGAAAAAGAACAAAAATGAAAAATGACTTAATGAGATTTAAATAAGAAGGATAATCATAAGTACGAGGAAAGGAAATTTATACTCACTCAAAACAAATTAAAACATGATGAATTCATATTTACAAGAAGTTCAAAAATTCTTTATTTAATTATCTGTCTCCATTCAATCCCAATCAGTATCATTAATATCATCTTCCTTTTCCGATGTTTCCATAGTTGTATCTTCTAAAAATTATGTATCAGATGTCATATCAACAACATTGATAGAGATATCTTCTCTTGAACATCTAATGTCAATATCGGGTAATCTATCTGAAGGACCAATGTCTTCAGTAGGCTCCCTTCAAAATGTGTCTCCTATATTAGGATAATTTTGTTCCTCCAAGTCATACAAATCAACATAGACTTTATTCTTTTCATAGTAAACATCCTTCTCAATTGGATCCTCCACATAAAAGCTTGATGCACTTGAGATGCCAACACAAAAGGGTCATTCGTACTGCGTAATTTTTTGAAGTACACACGGGTTAACCCATATTCATCTATTTCATTATGAAACCAATCACATATAAATAGTACAACACTAAAACAATTGTAATAATCAATCTCAATGATATCTTGAATACCCCCATAATAGATAACTTCTCCATCAATAAGATGCTGATCTCCACCACTAGCAAAACTATCGGTTGCCGCAGATAAAGTTACACCACTATTTTAGACTTGCGTGATGAATCTTGTTCTGATGTATGAAACCAGTATCCATTAATAAAATATGTAGTATATCTTTTGGACGCCACCCTATTAGGCCCTTTTTCTAGTCATATTAAATGATTGGGCCCTTGAACATTTTTAACTTTCTCTTTGAACCAGTTGCCGAATTCTCGACTGTGATTCCTTTCTCTAGTCCATGCATTTGATCTAGTATTACTATCAATTAAAATTTTATGCTCTCTGCAAGTATGAATATTTCAAATTCAATCATTAGGCATTTATAATTGAAGTTTAAAGTACCTCCTAATAACAAAATTAATGAAGTTCAAAATATAGATAATTACTATTTTTATATCTTACTTGACAAAATCCTCCACTTGTTCATCTCTAGTATTGAATAGAATATATTGATGGGCTTCAGAAGATAACTATAAATCCATGGTAAAAGCCTTTCTTTTTTTTTTCCATTTCCAATTGGATGCCCTATTTTAGGAAACATAGGTGAAAAATCATCTCCATCTACCCTCATCATACTCAGTTTGGTACCTACTGAATCTTGTCTTCACTCCATCATGTAGGTATCTCGAACAAAAGGTCAAGCACTCTTCGACAACAAACCCCTCTGCTATTAAAGCTTCTGGATGATATCGATTACAAACAAAGGCCTTATACTTACACAGGTTCCTCTCAATGGGATACACCCAACGAAGATGATTTGGACCCCCAGCACTTCCACACACACACTTAATTTCATCTACCAAATGGATGGAAAATGTTCCATTATATCAAAAAAAGTTGGAGGAAAAATCATTTCAAGCTCACATTCAATTTCTTTGATTTCAGCCTGTGTTGCCTCAAGATCTTCTCGCCTTATAACCTTATTACATATGGCTTTAAAGAAGTTCCCAACCTAATCAAGGCTAATGAAACATTCTTAGGCAACCCTTTTCGAACCACAACCTGGAGCAAGTAATTCTTTATAAAATGAGCATCATGACTCTTGTATCCAAATATTTTCATCTCATCCACTTCCACGCGTCGCGATATGTTTGAGGCAAACCCTTTTGATAATTTGGCATTTTTTAAGATGGTGCAAAACAATCTTTTTTCTTCTGGTTTCATGGAGAAACAATATATATCCAAATAAACTTTTTCATTTATATTATCTTTTATTGGTTGAATCTCCTTCCGTATCCCCATTTCTTAGAAGTTATAGTGTGATCGATTGACCTCCCAGGTATATCTAATAAAGTCCCAAGCAAACTATAACATATATTTTTCTCAATATGCATCATATCTAGATTGTGCTTCAACTTATTATGTGTCCAATATGATAATTCAAAAAAGATGGATCTTTTCTTCCATGGACCTTAATTGTTTCGACGCCTTTACTTTTGTCCCTTTCCAAAAACATTAGTGAAATCATGTAACTTTTCAAATACTTCTATGCCTGACAAGGGTGTAGGTGCAGGTCTATGATCCTTCTTACCATTAAATGATCTCTTGTCTCTTTGAAATGAATGATCAGGAGGCAAAAATGCCCGGTGACCTAAATAACATATCTTATGACTATATTTGAGATATTGAGAGCATATGTTATAGTTACAAGTGTGGCATGCCAATCTCCCTTTAAAGCTCCATACAGAAAGCATTGCCAGCGCTGGAAAAGCTCTAATTGTCCATAATAAGGCTACACGCATTTGCAATATTCCCTTTGTATTAGTATCATATGTTTCTACCACAAATTCCCAAAGTTCCTTCAATTCAGCAATTAATGATTGTAGGTACACATCTATATCTTGTCTGGAAGAAGAGGGACCTGGAATGATCATTGACAATATTATGTACTCTGACTTCATGCATATCCACGGTGATAAATTATAATAATTCATCAACATAATAGGCCATGTGCTATGAAAAATGCTCATGGTTCAAAATGGGTTGAAACCATCACTTGAAAGACCAAATCTAACATTACGAGGATCTTTTGAGAAGTTTGGATGCAAAGAATCAAAATCCTTCCAAGCTTCTCCATCAACAAGATGTCTTATATTTCCATCATTAGGTCATTCAGTAGCATGCCATCTTATTGCAACAACTATTTCAGAACACATAAATAGTGTCTGAAGCCTTGGCTTTAAAGTGAAGTACCTTAAAATCTTTGCAGGTATTTTAGAGCTTGCATTAGTCGAGCCAACACCAACATTAGACCATCTAGAAGACCCACACTCAGAGCAATTATCTACCTCCGTATTTTCTTTCCAAAATAGCATGCAATCATTAGGGCATGCATGTATATTTTTTAATAACCGAGACCCAAATCTTTTATCATGTTTTTAGCCTTATTGAAATATTTGAGTAGTTTAGTAAAGGGAAATGCTTCTTTTAAAAAGTCTAATAGATTGGTAAAGGCCACATTACTCAACCCATGCAGGCATTTAAGAAAGTATAACCGAATGATGAAACTTAGCTTGGTGAAGTTCTCACACCCGAGATATAACTCTTTTTTTCTTCTTCCACTAATCTAAAAAATCTCTTTGCATCTTCAGATAGTCTCTCTCTCTGATCTCCTTCTTCAAGCACTGCATTACCCTCTATATTTCTAAATGTATCATGAAGTAGTCCATCAATGTCATCATGGATGTTAGACTCTTCATCATTATTTCTTGGATTATTTGTATTCCTTGAGAAAAATCCTTCCCCGTGAAAAATCCAAGTGTTGTATCCATCAAAAATCCATTTACAATCAAGTGCTCTTTCTCCACATTTCTACAATGCCAATAACGCTTAATGCACTTTTTTCAAGGACATAATATTTCATTTCCTTTAGAAGCTCGTTCAAATGCCTTATCAAGAAAATCATTCACTCTACTAATATACTCATCGGTGCATCTTCTAAGACTCATCTAATCTCTATCTAGATTTTCCATTGAAATCTATGTGAGACAAGAAAATCAGAAAATATAATAGTTATGGTAAATTGTGAGACAAAAAAGGATCATTATTTTGGAAATAACCGATCATATCTCAATATATACACGAAATTATGTAGTTTAAATTTTACAACAAGCATACACTACACTAAGTTTCACTTTTACAGCAAGCACACACTATAATCAAAGTTAAGACTAGTTTTTCCTATTGGATACCTAGTACAAGAAATCAACATAAAGGCATATGGACCAAATAAAAAAATCGAGAAGAGAGGAGTTACAGAGCAACACTAGTAATCAGATAAAAAAGCATATTTTATCAAGATACTATCATCAAATTGCTCTATATCAAAATTCTCTAAGAACATTTATAGATCTTCTTTAATCTCTATATCAACATATACTTGGGGAAATTACTCTATAATTCATTCTATAAACTAATTAATAATGTATGTCAATAATGATACATATCAAATGCAATGTATAAAAGATATAAAATGTGACATTTGACGCTATAAAAGATTATTGTTATCTAATTAATTAACGTAATTTGTATTATTAGCAACAAAAAAAGAGAATTTTATTAGTCCTGGAATAAAACATCATCCCCTGATTCTTGGGTCTAATCAATATACAATGGCGTTCATATCATAATTAATTTGGAAATAATAGTGTAGTTTTTAAGAATTTTATTGCTTAAGGCTCTAATTAGTAATTATTTATTGTGGACCCTGAAATATAGCAAATAATCAAGGCAGTCCAGGCTATAGGAGTTAATTGTTTTTTGAAATTACTAAGAACTTCTGAAAATAAAATTATCATACGACAAAAACCAGATGGCATGCTTGCTATACAAACATAATTACACCTCATAAAATTACATAATTTGTCATATATAGCAACGATTCACAAATAGTGTAATACACATAATCATCCACCAAATACAAGAAAACTTATCAAGATAGTTTAATTTTCTTAAAAAGCCAAATCCATCAAGAGACAATAAAAGCTACAGATACAAGGTAGAACCTCTCAAAGCACTATAAAAGAAACTTTTGTGGCCTTAGGATCTTCTTTTTTCCTTCTCTATCAATAAATTCAATTGCATTATGTATTTATCTCTTCAAACACTACTTTTCATCTTATTTTCTGAACTCTTCCATCTCACTGCTTTGAATTAGTGTATTATCGGTTATAAAGAGCTGTTTGATTTATTATTAGCTAACATATAATAATTTTCCTTGGAATACCTTCTTCCAATAGATTTTACTACAATTTTCTTTTTAAAAGGTAACAAATATTATTTACAAAAGCAGCACTAACCGCCAAATCTGTGTTATTAAAGAAGCTAAAGAAGTTACAAGCAATCATGTACAGACCTTCAAGATATAAGTAGTTATTGCACCTTTTCTACTAGTGCAATATTCACGGTTAAAATGGTAAAACTGCTTCACTCATGCATTCACTGCAAATATTTTCAACAATCAAAATGTTCCAGAGTAAGAATGTTGTTCTTTGTGAGTTTATATATATGTAAGATTCCGAATGAGGGTCAATGCAGTGCTTGTACATACTTATATTATTTGAAAGATACTAATGCAGTGACTGCCTAAATTTTCACGAAGACCATTTTGGGTTGGAGCTGCAGCTAATGTTGTTGTAATAGAAGCAAATGCTTTCAATGAAAATTTACTAATTTGAGTCACAAACAAGAAACCACATAAGATGCAACCAGGGAAGTATTTAACCTCCAACCAGCAAGCAATTACTGAGGAAAAAGACAAATATCAAATGTTTCTTGAATCTTGAGTATGCATAAAAAAATTTACTTGTATAGCTAGTAATAAAATATGTAAAGTTAAAAGAAATCACTCAATCTTAACTAGCTGAACACAACCTTCTAGGGTTATGTAAATGAAATATAAAAAGAATACAGGAATGTGGAATCACTTAACTAGCTTTGGTTCATTAGGAATAATGAAGCAACNTAATTAGCTTATGACTATGTATGTCTTAGATTTAGTTTTCAGCATGCAGACAGGAATGTGGAATCACTTAACTAGCTTTGGTTCATTAGGAATAATGAAGCAACTGCTTAAAAACAAATGCACCTCTGTCTAAGAAAGAAAATTAAAATCCCTTCAATATATGGAAGCCTAGAATTCAATTATCCAGAAAGATAAAACAAGTGGATAGGATAAACCACATAAGACTCAAATTTCAGATCCAAGCCAGAAAACTGGGGTGAAAACTGAGGTTTAACATTTAAAGAACTTGGCGATTTTTCTCTCAGAATTTATCTTTTTGAAATTGTTCACCAAATAAAATTAGAATGGTCCAACATAATATGCCCATAGTAGCCATGAATAAGCAGAAAATGGAAAAAAAATCAGATCAACCTAAAATTAGGCTGTTAAATGGTTCAGTTTAGCCATCATTCCATGTCAGGATCTAGGTATGATCACAGAGGCACAATATGCCTTTTTTATGAATCTAATGAAGTAAATACTGATGTAGGAAAAGAGATACTTCTTCAGTAAACAACTAGTACCATAAATGTCCTGGTCTTCTTATAAGAAGTCAATCCTTTTCAGGCCATAGACTAATCATGTTGATACATTAATTCCATGTGAATTTGTTATAAAAACACATTAGTTCTAGGTGAATTTATGGCTCACCTTGAGCAAAAGACTACACCCAACTTGAAGTCTTGAACTATTTCAAGTAAATTATCTTTGGATGAGAGATATATACAAACGCAGGAATTAGATGCAATAGGGGCAAGGGCCTTTAGTTTCATTGTAAATATTTCTCTAACACAATGCTGCCAGTACACTTAAAAGAATAATTAGATTGGTCAGGGCATTTGATTTTCTAACTTTTATTAGTTTCAGTATCTCTGATTTTCAATGCAGACATACATATTGAAATCCTTCTGTTAGCCCCTAATTGCTTTCCATTTTGTCATTACCTCTTTGTTAAATTCTTGTCATTCAAAAACTATGAAACTAACAAATGCCTATTTGCCATAAGAAATAAATTCAAAAAAATCAAGGGCAGATATAGAGGTTACATCAGTGGTTTCGAACAATAAAATACAAACTAATAGTAGTCAAAGAAGGAAGAAGACAATGCTAAAGAGAAAAATACTTAGCAAAAATGAGTGGAGGAACTAATAAGAACTAAAAGTGAATGACCTGAATTCTCGTAAGCTCAAAGTCATGGGAAGTAGCAGACATTTTTTGAGGTAGCTAATAGTGTTTAGTTTGTTCTCTTTTGTCAAATGAAGTTGGAACTTGTTGTTCCTATTTTAAGTCTTTATAACTTTCCTCAAAAGGATCACCCTACAAATAGCTATATCAGTCACACTAGCACTAGTACCAGAGAAATGCAGGCACCAAATACATGACTCGGAAACAGTTGCAGCAAGAACATAGGGCTCCAAGAATTTTTTTGAGAGACCAGTTACTTCATTTTTATTAGTTAACTCAAGATATAAATAGTACATGAGTAGCTCAAAGTAGAGAAAACTATTGCTGGAATGTTATTTTAAAAACGACTTAAAACTAGTGGGAGCTTAGTAGGATGACTAATTTATAATGTTCTCGCTAGCTTTCAAGAGCTAAATCACAGTGAAGTATGGAAAGAAAATATGGATGGAAGTTTCACAATAAGGTCCTGCTACATGGTTTTAGAAGGAAGGCCTTAGGGAATCCTGCAGTTTCATGAAAACAAGTCTGGAAATCAAAAACTTATTTTATTTGGTTAGGTTGTCCATTACCTTCCTGCTTTGAGAAAAACTTATATTATGTTCCACTTCAGGCACAAATCAAGAAAAATAATAAAAAACCTAAGTTCTCCCTAAAATCCAACTATTAGAAACATATATAATCAGTAAAATAAAATGGGCAACAAAGGACTAATATAACAGCAAATAAGCAATCTGATATTATAAAAAAATTGAGACAAAAACTCAATAATTTGAAGAAGGAATATGAAAAAATCAGAAGATCATACCCCAAAAATAACCAACAATAGATTTTCCCTCGTCTATTAGGGTCAATTTCTTCCGCATGCCAAAATCTCCAGCCACACACACTATCAACGAGAAAGGTTCTACAGTTCAAAGAATCGATCCATGTCACTTCACGGTTCAATGAGGAAGAAAATACAAAATAAATTCAAAACAGAGGCAGAATCAACCCATGTCACAGTTTAGTGAGGAAGAAAACACATAATAAATTCAAAACAAATAACATAAAATAGAGAAGGTAACCTACACTTAGAGCTGTGAAGATAAACAGCAATTTCTGGAGTTCTGGTGTGATGTTTGTTCTAGCGATTCACAACTTTGCATGCAACGATTTTGAGAGCCACTGGGGACCATTGAAGATGAACACTCTATTCTGGAATGGCGATGAATACTCTATTATGGAATGGCGATCATTAAAGATGAAGTATCGCGTGTGATAGTTTTATGAAATTATCTATGGCGTCTATAGAATTAGATAGAAATTAGGGGTATGGCTTAGTAAGAATGGGGGTCTCTGAAAATTTAATTTTGTTTTATCAATTTTAGGAAAACACACATAATATATTTGGCGGGTTGAGTTAAAAAATAGAAAAGAAATAATTAACCGTAGCAATTAGCAAACAACTATTGCCACATATAATCTATTACATACGAATATAAGAAACCGTTGCAACAGTGTTATCTATGGCAACGATTTATATATAGGTGCAACAGTTTGATTGATAATGCGTAGTGATAACATTATAAACTTTATGCAACGAGTATAACCATTGCAATATCTATGCTATAGCAACGGTTGTCAATCCATTGTAAAAAATCGTTGTCATAGGCCCAATTTTCAATAGTGTGAGTCAGGTACCTCGAGTAGGATTTCTCCTTCTCACTATAACATGTAATAGATCAAATCAATGTTAGATCGGGACATGAGACATTCCATGTAAAAAATAGCTTCGTGGGATCTTATAATATTTATATGTCAAAAGTAAAGGAGATTTAAATTCATCAATCATATCTGTATTGCTTTTTTGTGACAATCGGATGCTTTTTACATAGAGTGAAAAAATAGATATGATGTATTGATTCCATCTTTTTTTGGAGATTTCGGTTTACCATTCTTGCCCCTTCAGTGGCTTAATAGTGTCATCCTACGTCCTCAGTTTGAAGTGATTAAGGGTTGTCTTCCTTTCTGATGATTCCCGACTTCTTTATATTTTTGAAATTTAGAGTTTTCAACTCCTATTAGTTCCTAGTGTTTGGGCATGCTTCAGGATGTCAAAATTCCAGCTCATATGAGTCTCTGATATCTGAGCATGCTTCAGGATGTTAGTATGGAACCCCATTTTTCTCATAAAAAGTGGGTTTCGATATGTGAATTTGAAAGAAGGTCGGAGGAGTGTAAGACAATACTTCTCATGAATCATATTGTGCATAGTGCACGGTTAAGGACTAATAGAAATTGCAATGACAATGTAAGAAAAGTAGTCAAACATAGTGTCTTATAAATACATAAGAAGCACAAGTTCGACTTTGGCTTGCGCCATTTTGAACATAGCAGTGTTGCAGTATATGATATATAAATGACAAGTAATAATAATTTCACACAAATAAATAAATATCCCTCAAGTGTTTTTTCTTAAACAAAGCCAGCTAAAGTCAAAATTCAAAGTTTAGTCTCTAGTGGAGTCGTTATTTTGCTGCACCCTATCTTAAATTAATCTAAATATATTTGCAAAATCCGATTCTTCTACCTGTCTATGAAAGGGTTAGAGTTGTTACTGAATTTTTAAGGGAGTATTAGAAAGCCTACTTATATTGATATGTCTACTATGTTTTAGTCTGCAAACCTACTAAAATTCTAGATAAAAATTTTATTTATTCCGGGAGAAAGATGATATATGTGTGTGTGCGTGTTATATATTTTTCACAATACCTATTATTATACAAAGTGTTATACATTATTTTATATATATCATCTTGACATATATATCAAGATGATATATAGAAAATAATGTATACATTTTTCACAGTGCCTATTTTTATACAAGTGTTATACATTGTTTTCTATATATCATCTTGGCATAATATATACATAGAACACTTGTATAAAAATAGGTACTAAGGAAAATGTTTATTAGTTATAACGTAGTAATGTGAAAAAGTAGTAAGATACTCGTTACGTATACTTTAATAAAATTGTGACAGACATAGTATCTCATCCAGCCGAATTTGGATAAGAGGAATGGTTTTGAGATGAAGACTGCATGCACTATTTAATTTTGGAAAAATCAAAT
>JACEIK010007376.1:19766-36394 GCA_018107945.1 Datura stramonium | reverse complement strand
TTTGCTCAAATTTAGGAATATTATTTTGAGCTTAAATTTATCCACTTAATTCCATCACTTTTCATATTTCAAAATTATTATATTTATTTCATAAAAATCAACTAAATTTTCTCTCTTTCTCTCTGCGTAAAATCAAATCAAAACATTCTTTAGCAATTTTCTCGCGTGAGAATCAACCCAAATCATAGTGTAAGTAAAGATTTCTTCTTCTTCACTATACATTTTATCACCGTTGTCTGTTTTGAAGATGAAGGGAATTGAGACCTATAAAAACTACATATTTTAGAAGGCCAAAAAGAACATTTAAACCTATAAGATTTACATCTTCAAGAAGTTAAAGTAAGTTCGTCTAAATATTGGAGTCTCTAGCAAAAACATGAGGATTATGAACAATTTCAGTAATGATTATTGAAATATTATGGAAGAACTTGTATCTTTTTATTCATGAAGACAGGATATTTATACAATTACATATATTTCTATTAAAAGAAACTAATCAAATTAAATCAAGGAAATTGACGAAGAATCTACCCCTATAAATAAGTTAGCTATATATGAAAAAAAAATATTTACAGCTATTATTCTCTAACACTCCCCCTCAAATTGGAGCATAGATGTTGATCGTATCCAACTTGCCACAAAGATAATTAACCCGAGTTCCATTTAACGCCTTTGTGAACAAATCAGCTAATTGCTCTCCAGTCTTCATATAACTGGTAGAAATCAAGCTATCTTAAATCTTCTCACGAATAAAATGACAGTCTACCTCGATACGTTTAGTTCTTTCGTGATACACGGGATTTGAGGCAATATTAATAGCACTTGATTATCACACCAGAGGTTTATTGGTGTAGAATGTCTCAATCCAATTTTTGTCAATATGTGATGTATCCACATGATCTCACATGTGGACTGCGCCATATCTCTATACTCATATTCTGCACTAGATCGGGTTACAACATATTGTTTCTTACTTCTCCCTGACACCAAGTTACCACCAACAAAGACACAGTAACTAGTGGTAGATCGTCTATTGGTTTTACATCCAACCCAATCAGCATCTACAAAGCACTCAATGTGAGTATGTTCGTGGTTGCCATATAAAATGCCATATCTAGGGGCTCTTTTCAAGTAACATAAAAGATTTATTTCAAAGCTTCCCAATGTTTGACTGTAGGTGCAGATATGAATTGGCTAACAACAGTTACTGCAAAAGCAATATCAAGATGAGTTACAGTTTGGTAGTTTAATTTTCCTACTAACCTCCTATATCTCTCTAGATCGTGAAAGGACTGCCATCATCTCTGGTCAAATGCACATTAGGTATTGGAGTACTACACAGTTTGGTTGTTGACTTTCCAATCTCCATGAGTAAGTCAAGGATATATTTCTTTGAGACAGAAAGATTCCCTTCTTGCTTCTAGTTACTTCTACCCCCAAGAAATATTTTAGTTGCCCTAAGTCTTTTCTGTACAATTGAGTATGCAAGAATGACTTGAATGAAGAGATCCCTGTATAATCACTTCCTGTACTGACAATGTCATCAACATATACCACAAGAAAAATGTCAATTGCTTATTGTCTATAAAATACGGAGTGGTCACATATGCTTTATTTTCAACCCAAATTCCTAGACTACTTTACTGAATTTGCCAAACCAAGCACGAGGGCTTTGTTTCAAACCATACAAGGACTCTTTTCAAGTGAAAAACTTTCCCATACTCCCCCTGAGTAAAAAATTCAGGTGGTTGCTCCATATACACTTCTTCTTGGAGATAACCATGAAGAAATGCATTCCTGATATCTAGCTGATGCAACGGCCAATCCTTAGACATAGCTAGAGAAATAAATAAGCAAACAAAACTGAGTTTCGCCACGGGAGAAAGTGTGTCTAAATAATCCATCCCATAAGTTTGAGCATATCGTTTAGCCACTAGTAGAGTCTTAAGTCTTGCTACAGAGCCATCTAGATTTACTTTGACCGTAAAGACCCATTTGCATCCTACTGCTTTCTTTCCTTTTAGTAAATCCACAAGTCCCAAGTGTGATTCTCATCTACTGCATGTATCTCCTCAAGCATTGCATCATACTATTCAGTGACTCAAGGCTTCCTTAACTGTCTTAGGAATAGAGTCAGAGTCTAGAGAAACAATCAAAAAGCTAGATGCAGGAGATAAGTGGACATATGAGATAAAATTAACAATGGGATATACTGATTGACAATGGTGTTTACCTTAGCAAAGAGCAATGCGAATATCAAGATTTCTGGAGAAGGATTGACCGGAGGAGGATCTGATGATGAAAGAGTTGGTGCAGGACATATATCATTGGTCTCTTTTCTCCTGGAATAAACTTGAACTATCGGCGGCTTTGCTAGAGCGGGAGGAACATCAGAAGACACATTTTCAGTCGACTTCTCAATAAGAAAGGCACTAGAAGGAACTTCCTCATGGTGTTTTGAGCTTAGTGGAGTGATCTAATAGATGAGCCATTCTTCTTCCTCTCCTTGAGCGGGAGAAGTGTCAGGAGAGGAAAAGAATGAAATGTTTTTAGTGAAGACCATATCTATCTACACCATATATTTATTAAGGGTTGGAGAGTAGCATCTATAACCCTTTTGTAGGCAAAACTATCCCAAAAAACACACTTCAAGGCCTTTGGATCTAGTTTAGTAACATGGGGTCGCACATCACGAACATTATATGTACTCCCGAACACCCTTGGCTCTATTAAAATAATGGCTTATTAGAAAATACAAAACCATAGAGAATATCACCATTAAGCAATATGGATGGCATGCGGTTAATCAAGAAGCTAGCTATGGACACCGCATCCACCCAAAATTGCTTAGGTACTTTCGTTTGGAATAGCAAAGCATGAGCAGTCTCAAGAAAATGTCTATTTTTTCTCTCAGCCACTCCATTCTAAGAAGGTGTATCCACACACGAAGATTGATGAAGAATACCATATTGATTCATGTAGTTTTGAAATGATGCTGACATGTATTCCTTAGTATTGTCACTCCTCAATATATGAATAGAAATATAAAATTGTGTCTTAATCTCAACACAAAAATTAGAAAAATGGGAGTACACCTCAGAACGATTCTTCATAAAGTATATCTATGTCATTCAGAAAAAATCATCCACAAAAGTAATAAAATATCTTAAACCAACTTCAAACACAATGGGACATGGTTCCCAAATATCTGAATAAACTAATTCAAAAGCAAAATAAGCTTGTTTATTATTTCTAGGACTTAGTGAGCTTCTATGGTGCTTTGCAAAATGAAAAGACTCATATTCCATTGAAGGTACATCATGAAAATGTGGACATAATTTCTTCAAAACTGGTAGAGAAGAATGTCTCAACCGACAATGTGCTTCAAATGATGAGATAATACTGGAGCAAGCAACTGATGAAGAAGGCGAGGCATCAAGAATGTACAAACCATTTGATACATGTCCTTTACTAATAACCTACTTCGTCAGAAGATCCTGAAGAAGAAAATTATCGAGAAATAATGAGACAAAGCAGTTTAAGTCTTTGGTAAGTTTACTCTTAAAAGCAAGGCTAGGTAAACTTAGCATAGATGGTAGGGTAATTAATGAAGTGGATTTAACAGTCTCAGATCCCTCAATGGTATAACTAGAACCATCAGCTATGGTAACAAAAGAAGTTGTTTTATGTGATTGAAATTTAGAGAAAATTTTGGAATTACCTGTCATGTGATCTGTGGCACCCCAATCAATAATTCATTCATTCCGGGAGGAAATGAGACATTTGTTACCTGACTCAGCAAGGGCAACAACTGTAGTAGATTCATTCATTGATTTTTGATACTTTGAAATACTAGCATACTCATCGGCCGAGATTGTAACAGTTGAGGGTAAACTAGAAGCAGCTGCAATGGTAGCGGTCTGAATTTGCTGGTTGCGAATTTGTAATTTCTTACAATTTCGCTTTATATATCCTGGATCTTTGCAATAGCGATAAAAGAATTTATTATTTCCTCCTCTGTTATTATTCCACCTCTCAGTATCATTATTGTTATTTCACCTACTAGCATCACTGTTATTCCATCTCCCAGTAGTATTGTTGCTCCATCTCTTAGTAGTATTGTTGTTATTTTTCCTTCCAACATCATTTCCACCTCCTCCTTTGGCAACAAGTGCACTGGTCTGCTGATTGGATGGAGTATTCTCAATTCGCAACACCAACTGAAAACATCTTAGAGAGATGTGATAATGGAGCTAGAGAGAATATGAGATTTAGCAGTTTTAAACTCAGCAGGGAGTCTAGCCAGAAAACTCATTATTGTCATTTGTTCCCTTTGAGACTGTTGCACCTTAATATCGCTGCTAAATGGTAGAAGCATTTGAGCTCCTCATAAGTTTTCTTAAACTCCATGAAGTATGTGGTGATTGATTTAGCTTTCTTTTCAGAACGATAGAAATCCTTACAAACTTCATAAATTTTAGATACATTGCATTTTCCAGAATATAGAAACTCCAAATAATCCATCAACTCCTTAACAAATTCACAGTGATTACCCAAACCAAGAACTTCATTATAAATTGAGTTAATGATTTGCAAAAGTAATCTAGTATCATCTCTCATCCAAGGTTTTTTAGTTTCATCCCTAGGAGGTCTTGAATAAGATGGTCATCTTTTTTCAATACTACTCAAGTAGATCCTAATTTTTCTACTCCAATCTAAATAATTATATCCATTTAATTTATATTATGTAATTTTTGATACTGCTGGAATAATTTTAGTCACAGGAGTTTTGTCACCCAATTTTTTTTAAAAGAAGACAATGTATCAAAAAACAAAACAGAGAAGTAAAATAACAAACCAACCAGAAATTAATAGCCACTGATGTTCAACCCAATGAAAATCTAAATTAGTAGAGATAATAGTCATATAGAAAGAGACAGCCACAAAATCATATATACTATTCTATCCTAGAAACAAAGATTAAGGACAAAGCTGGAGGAGAAGAACAAACCCTCCAAACAGAATCTAGATGCTAGAAAAGCACCGACAATGAACTAAATCAAAGAGAAAAAATTCAGAGATGCAGACCGCAATTAATTTTCCCAGAGCACGCACCGGCTAATGAGAAACAATCACGAGGTAATGGTGGTGGTGAGAAAAGATCAGTCACTCCGTAGGGGTGACCCAATATAACCAAATCTCTTCTCTAAAAGTTTGAGCCCTAGGCTTTGATACCATGAAATATTATGAGAGAACTTGTATCTTTCTATTCACGAAGACAGGATATTTATACAATTACATATGTTTCTATTAAAGGAAACTAATCAAACTAAATCAAGGAAATTGAATAAGAATCTACCCCTATAATTAAGTTAGTTATATATGGAAGAAATATACTTACAACTATTATTCTCTAACAATTATCTTTGAGAAATTAGCTTAGGAGTCTTCTAATAAAAAGAAGATCACGAATTATGTGATGAAGGATGTTGACAAAAAATCCAATTAGTTTGGATCAATTTACTACTTTTCATTAATCGTAGAAGCTTGTCACTGTGTATTGTATTAGGTTTTGTTTCACTATGGGGTCGTTTGATAGGCCGTACTAATTAGAATAGTCCTTAGATTAAAATTTAGTTGTAATGCCCCAGAAACTAAAAGGCTAGACCCAGAACTTAAAATGGAGAAAATTGAAAAATCTGCACCAGGTCACAGAACGAGTCATTATGTGACCCGTGGGAGGTGACCATGAGTCAGTAAGTGACTCGTGGTGGATAGGCTGGACTTAGTTGAAAATTTTGGAAAATGGGGTGACCACGAGTCATAGTTAACACCACGAGTCGTTGTATGACCCATGATCAAGAACAAATTTAAGGCCAGGAAGAAGTTAGGTAGTGAACCTAACGACTAGTCACCATGAGTCGGGGTCCATGCCACGACCCATTAGGTGACCCATGGTTCAGGATAGTTTGAGGAATTAAGATTTGGATAGTTTTGGCGATGGGTGGGTCACCACGAGTCGTGGTGTCCCTCTGTTGACCAATAGGAGGTTCTAAGCAGTGTACCTCACGAGTGTGACTAGGAGTCGTGGTCACTGGGCATGACCCGTTAGGTCTCTCGTGGGGGCCTAATAGTCAGTTTTCCTGCGAATTTTCTAAGGGTATTTCAATAATTTTCCAACCTCCTAGACTATATACTACATCGTTTTGGTATATTTTAAGGAAATTTAGAGGGGTTAAACGGTTTCCTTCCTAATTTTCCCCATTCAGACGTTCAAAAAAACAACTTAGGTTTTCTCTCAAAGCATTTCAAAGCAAGAACTAGGGCAGTCCATTTCTCCTCGGTTTCTCAAGAAAATTCTTCGGGCTTCTTCACCAGATATGTGGGAATTCAACAAGGGAATAGTTCTTCCCTTGTGTCCCCAAAATCCTTCTTGTTTTCTCTATCAGTTCTAGCCCTGAGATTTTCGAATGTGATGAAATTATCTATCAGACCTTGCTTAAATCATGTGAAATACCATTTATGTTAATTTTTGATGTTTTTCCACCAGTTGTGACTATGTTGTTGCTTATTTCTGTAACGTGAAATCTAACCCTAGTCTTGAATATAGAGAAACTACAATCTTGCGGTAGTGTTTACATATTGAATTTTTGCTTGATTTTACTAGTGTTAGGAACTCCCATGTTGTTGATTGTATTTAAAATCAGTTAGACTATTTTTAGTTCAATTTTAGTCAAAGTGTTAGAATATCCAGTGTTAGTCAGAAATGTCTGCTGATCAGTTTGACTACAAAAATTCTCGAGGTGTTAGTAGTACCTCCCAGTTATCAGAATCAGATTCAAAACTCAGTTTTAGTAGTTCACTAGGCGGTCACGAAACTTTTAGATAAGCAGTTTTGACCAACCTTAAGACTCTATTTATAGATTACAGCTTATTTTTTAGACGATTACGACGTTTCTAGATAAGCAACCCTGACCAGTCTTAGAATCCAGTTCCAGAATTCGATCTAATAAGACTCTCAGGGTGCTTCCAGATAAGTATTCCAGACTAGTCTTGGGCCCTAGTTTCGAGCTATTAGCTTAGTGTTCAGTCTAGGACTATTAAGTGGAAATAGGACTTCGCACCGAGCGGACCGGGGTTCCAGTGCACCCAGGTTCCCAGAACTACGTTGCCACTGTAGGTTATAGTTTTATTGGCCTCATGGCCCCAGACTTTTGTGATCACCCAATTCATGCCTCTATACCCTGGTAAGGTATATTGGATCCTACCGATGGGGTGTATACATCGGACTCTACGTCTAGCTCACGTGGTTATATGGTGGTTATAGACTCTCCCACTAGTTATCTCATTTCAGTTCCAGATTAGTCAGTTCAGATCAGTTCAGTTCAGTATCTCAAATTTAGGGCATGTCCTTGACCAACAACCAAGGTCTTTTAGACCATCTCAGTTATTACAGTTATTCAGTTCAGTAGCTCTAGTTGGTCATAGCATGTCTTTTCAGTTCAGTACTTTTATTTCTTGTGTATGATTTCTCTCACTTACTCAGTACATTCAAATTATTGATGCATACTTTTATGATGTATCGTTTTATGATACAGCTGCAAGATCTCAGTCTCAGCCTCGCAGCCGATCATTCTCAAAAGACTTCAGCGGTTCTAAGTGTGAGTCCTCATCTTTTGAGGAAGAAGATTATTTACTCAGTTTTGCTTTCTTCTACTTAGATTAGGAGTTAGCTAGGGGCTTGTCCCAGCAACTCATCAGTTGTAGTGGCTTTCAGACGCGATTTGGTTTTTCAGACTTGTAGTTTTGTTTAAATGTTTTCAAACATTATGAATCAGTTTCATTCTCTTAAATGCTTACATTGTTGCTTTAGACTTCCACTGTATATATTAATATGTTACTCAAAATGCTAGTATATGATAGACCAGGGGTTGACTTGGGGTTACTTGTGACTCCAACTACCATGTTTCGTCCAGGGTATAGGCTCGGGCATGGCAAACTCTGTATCAGAGCACTAGGTTTAGAGTATCCTCGGATATCTGAAAGCCGCATCGAGTAGAGTCCTTTTTCATGGGTGTGAAACACGCCACACTTATGATGGGGAGGCTACGAGATATTATTAGGAAAAATACCTTTTATTCATACTCTTTATCATGCGTTGAAATTCATTTCTAGAATCATTCTCCTAACTCGTGCTCTGTTTCATTTCAGTGAATCATGCCTCCGTGACATGGTAACGAGAGAAGGGCCGGTAATGCTCACCAACCTACCCCACCAGTCACGGCAATCCCTCAAGATGACTCAGTGTCTATCACAGAGTTTAGGGTGGCTATCCAATTCCTCGCTCAAGCTGTTACCAACCAGGTGAACCATCAAGTGGTTCTAATCAACAATAATGGGTCCGTAGCAGCTGCCCGAGTGCGGGACTTCACTCGAATGAACTCTTCGAATTTTCATGGATCTAAGGTGGGAGAGGACCCATAAGTGTTCGTGGATGAGATTAAAAAATCACCCGAATTATGAGTATCAGTCCCTCAGAGAGTGCCGACCTGGCTACCTACCAGCTGAAAGGGGTAGCCCAGGTCTGGTATGAGCAGTAGAAGGAGGGGAGGCCAGCAGAAGCAAGATCGGTGGAATAGGAGGAGTTCACTACAGCCTTCTTGGACAGATTTTTCCCTTGGGAGCTCAAGGAGGCAAAAGTAGTGGAGTTCATGGATCTGAGACAGAGAAACTGGAAAGTAGAAGAATATGCTCTAGAGTTCACCTGGTTGTCCAAATATGCTCCAGAGATGGTGGCTGAGCCCAGGGCTCACATGCTGAAGTTTGTTAATGGGGTATCGAACCTGGTTCTCAAAGAGTGCAGGACAACGATGCCGGTTAAGGATATTGATCTCTCCAGCCTTATTGTTTATGCCCAGCAAATTGAGGCAGAAAAACTGAGGGACATGGAGCGAAAGAATAAGCGGGTAAGGACTGGCCAATCGGATTATGGCCACTAGAGGTCTAGCAGTAGCAGCTTCCCACAGCAGCAGTAGAGGGATCCAACACCCAGCTCAGCCAGCGCCCCTACCTTTCGGTCTCCCCAGGATTGGAGGGGTGGAGCATCTGGCTCTCAGTCCTAGAGCTACAGTGCCAACAACAGGTATCCAGCTTGCCCCAAGTGTGGCAAGAACTACCCAGGAGAGTGTCCTCAGGGTCGAGAGGGTTGTTTTAGTTATGGACAGCTTGTCATCGGCTTAAGGAGTGTCCGTCAATAGGACGGGGGTCACAATCCACTACCTCAGTAGCTCCAGCAGGCCAATAATTTTGGTACGAATGATGGTCAGTGCCAAAATCATTTTTATGCATTATCATCTCGTTAGGATCTGATGTGGTCACGGGTATGTTACGTCTTTTCCACCTAGATGTATATGCCCTACTAAACACTCAGCCCATCTCCATTCCTTCTTATAGAATGGCTCCAACTGAGCTTAATAAGTTAAAGGAGCAGCTAAAAGACCTTCTTGACAAAGGTTTTATCATACCCAGCATCTCTCCTTGGGGTGCTTCAGTATTATTCGTGTGAAATAAAGATGGTACCCTCAGAATGTGCATCGATTATCGTCAGTTGAATAAGGTCACAGTCAAGAACATGTATCCCCTACCCAGAATTAACGACTTGTTCGACCAACTTCAAAGAGCTAGTTATTTCTCCAAAATAGATCTCAGTTCGGGGTATCATCAGCTAAGAGTCAGAGAGTGTGACATACCGAAAACAACTTTCAGGACTCGGTATGGTCACTACGAGTTTGTAGTTATGTCCTTTGGACTAACAAATGCCCCTACGACCTTTATGGACCTAATGAATAGAGTCTTCAAGTAGTATCTGTATATGTTCATCATTGTGTTTATTGACGACATTGTAGTATACTCCAGAAATGAGGAAGATCATGCTAATCACCTAAGGATAGTGCTTCAGACACTCAGGGATCGCCAGTTGTTGGCCAAGTCCAGCAAATGCGAATTCTAGTTGAAGTCCGTGACTTTTCTGGGTCATGTAGTCTAGGGTGAAGGTATTCAGGTTGATCCTCTAAAGATAGCAATGGTGAAAGACTGGCCCAAGCCTACCTCCCCAACTGAAATCAAAAGTTTCTTGGGTCTAGCTAGGTATTACCGACGCTTTGTGGAAGGCTTCTCTTTTATAGCATCCCCTCTGACTAGGTTGACTCAAAAGAAGGTGAAATTTTAGTGGTTAGATACGTGTGATAAGAGTTTCTAGGAGTTGAAAACTCGACTCACTACCACGCCAGTTTTGACCCTACTGAAAGGATCAGATGGGTTTGTAGTTTATTTTGACACTTCCAGAGTTGGTCTCGATTGCATTATGATGCAGCGGGGCAAGGTGATAGCTTACGCCTCCAGATAGCTCAAGGTTCACGAAAAGAATTATCCGACTCATGACTTGGAGTTGGCAGCAGTGGTGTTTGCATTAAAAATATGGAGACATTATCTCTATGGGGCTCACGTAGATGTTTTCACCGATCACAAGAGCCTTCAGTATGTATTCAATCAGAAAGATCTAAATCTTCATTAGAGAAGGTGGTTAGAGCTCCTGAAGGACTATGACATGAGCCTGTTGTATCACTCGGACAAGACCAATGTGGTGGCTGATGCCTTGAGCAAAAGTTGAGGCTTTCTCCCAAGGGAGAGATGGTGTACTCCATTACCAGGGTAGATTGTGCGTACCAGATGTGGGTGATTTGAGACAGCTGATACTGGATGAAGCACACAACTTGAGGTATTCCATCAACCCTGGTGCTACTAAGATGTACCATGATTTACGGGATATTTACTGGTGGAACAGCATGAAAAGAGACATCGCTGAATTTGTAGCTAAGTGCCCGAACTGCCAGCAAGTTAAAGTAGAGCACCAGAGATCGGGAGGTATGAATCAGGATATCAGCATACCCACCTAGAAGTTGGAAGAAGTGAATATGGATCTTATTACGAGTCTACCTCGGGCTTGTCGGCAACATGATTCTATCTAGGTAGTAGTAGACAGGATGATTAAGGCAACACACTTCCTTCCAGTTAAAACTACAGATTCAGTTAAGGACTATGCTAGGCTTTATATTCGGGAGTTGGTCAGACTTCATGAGGTGCCATTATCCATTATCTTAGACAGAGGTACCTAGTTCACCTCACATTTATGGAAGTCCTTTCAGAAGGGACTTGGTACCCAAGTCAAGCTCAGCACAACTTTTCACCCATAGAAAGATGACAAGCTAAGCGGACTATTCAGAGCCTAGAAGATATGTTGAGAGGATGTGTGATCGATTTCAAGTGTAGTTGAGATGAACACTTGCCTCTTATCGAGTTTGCATACAACAACAGCTACCACTCCAGTATCAAGATGGCCCCGTTTGAGGCATTGTAAGGTAGGAGGGGCAGGTCTCCCATAGGATGGTTTGAGGTTGGTGAAGCTACTTTAATTGGGCCAGACTCGGTTCATGAAGCTATGCAGAAGGTACAACTCATTAGAGAAAGATTGAAAATAGCTCAGAGCCGTCAAAAATCTTATGCTAATGTGAGAAGAAGAGAATTGGAGTTTGTTGTGGATGACTAGATTTACCTGAAAATTTCACCCATGAAAGGGGTAATAAGATTTGGAAAGAAAGGAAAGCTCAGTTTGAGGTATGTGGGACCCTAAAGAATTCTGAAGCGAATTGGCAAGGGTCCTATGAGCTAGAATTACCTTCAAAATTGGCATCTGTGCACCCAGTATTTCATGTGTCATTATTGAAGAAGTACATCGGTGACCCAACTTCAATTGTGACATTGGACAGTGTGGGAGTGAAAGATAGTCTCTCATATGAAGAGGTCCCAGTCCATATCCTTGATCTTCAGGTTCGTAAGCTGAGGAATAAGGAGGTAGCTTCAACCAAGGTCTTATGGAGAAATCAACAGGTTGAGGGAGCTACGTGCGAAGCCTAAGAAGATATGATGGCTATATACTCCCATTTGTTCCCTTCCGACTCAGTTTCAATTTAAGGTATCAATTTCCTCCCCAAAACTGTTTTCAGTTCGTGTGTTCCAATTTCTTTCACGTAAATAATTATCTGTATGATTGGTGAATTCAGTTCAGTCTTGTGATTCAATTCGGAGATACTTATTTCGGTAGTTTTCAGCTTTCATGATCAGTAATTGAGTATAAAGATTGCCACTAAAAACTTGACTTTAGTGGCAAAAAAAGTTGCTGCTGGAACACCAAATGTCGCTCCTAAAGGTCTTCAGTGGCGACCTCTGCATTGTAGCAATTACTTCCATAAGTAAAAGTTATTTGTGACGACTATAGAAGTCGCTACTAAAAATATATATTTTGTAGTGACTTCTGTCGCCACTAAAAATAAATGAATTTGCATTAAACCAGTTCCACTTCGATAGAGTCGCCACTACAAAGTAACTTTTAGGGGCGACCTCTCTTGCCGCAAAAAATATTATATTTTCAGCAGCAATAACTGTTGTTGCAATAGCCACTGACTTTAGTGACGACTACAGTTGCCACAATACAGTATTCCCTCAGCAGTAAATCATGTCGCTGTTGTACCCATTGACTTTTAGTGGCAACTCAAATTCGCCCCTGCGACCTACTTTTTCAATAAAAAAATACTAATAGACTTTCTGAATCAATATACAGGTATATTACTATCAATATTAAAAACATTCAATATTATTACGGAAAATACCACAAATACATCTCAATTCAAATATCATAAATAGTTCAACCACTAAAAATTCAATTAAATATAAACTCCTACTACACGATAGTGTCTTCAAACTCCTCGACCTACCTCATTTGCAAATGTTAAACAACATTATCCCTATTATGAAGAAAAAACACAACTTTCTTATAATCTAATTATTTAATAAGAGAAAAACTATTTAGGTCATCTAGAATATAGAAAATTAAGCAGCTTAACTTTTGAGCGAAAAAAAATGAAGCCAAACGTAATCAACCTGAGCGTTTTCTTATTCTTGAAAAACTCTACACGTGGAGTACCCATAATCCCAATTACCTCAATAATCTCTGGATCTTTAGTAATATCAATTTCAACATGGTGGACATGATTGTCTAATTCATCTATGACCTATTGCACAAGAACAATTAAATAGGTTAGGTGTATGGGCTACAAATCATGTACTCAACATCAAAGCGGCTAATCGAGTCAACTACTAAATGTAATTCATTCAAAAGACAAATCTCCTAGACAACCTTTATAGGGGTTTCTTTAAGGTTTATCTCAAGATACGAGTATTCTTCATTGAGATCATAAGATTTCAAGTCCTCGACTTTCTTCAAAATGATAAATTATATTGAAACAGATCATTTTAATTGCAATAGAAATGTGAGGGCTGAATTAATTGCAATAGCCACACTAATTATTTTAAACGAAAAATTTAATTTTAAATAAAAGGAGTCATATAGAATGTAAGCATCTAGTCCCTACACTCTAGAATTCATCTCATGACCAAAACAGTAAAAGTTAGAACTTTTGAACAACTATTTAACTTATAAAAAATTCAGTTCTTGTCTCCTGTATATAAAGAGGTGTGGAGGATGAACTAATTAAACTCACATATCCATTCTCAGGTCACCACAACAATTTAGGCTTTAATTACCCTTGAAAAGTGTGGCCTAAACTATCAAAAAGTGTGGTCTTTAATAAAAGGCAATATTTTTCGACTTTAGACAACACTTTTTAAGATATGGCCTTAACTAGCATAATCTTTTCCCTAAGGCTACACTTTTCAAGTGTTACTTTAGAAGCCACACTTTAAAAGTGTGGTCTATAACCTACAAAGGCTGCACTTGTAGTATCTCAAATGGCAACACTTTTAATGACCTCAAATTATATTTTTCAACTGTGGCCTTTGCTACCGTAAGCCACACTTGCAAAGCATTGTCATAACTATCTCATCTAAAGCAACAGTTGTGAAGTGTAGCCTTTACTAATTTACATGTTACAATTTACAATCAATAAGTCTAATTAATCCTAGTACTACATATTAAGCTTCAAATGATACTTTCATAAGGCATAAAACATAAAAGTTAGTAGTTAATTTTTATGAATAAATATAGCACATACTGCAAAGCATATATAAGGATCAATATGTATAGAGTATATACCTAAAGTGGAATATATCAGTTCACCAGCTATTATGGTCATAAATGCATCATCAAACTGGTCGATAAGTGTCACTGTTGCAGTATTGCTTTAAATAAGAAAAGATTAATTTAGAACTGAATCCGAAAATATTAAAATAACTCACAGTCTAATTGCAAAAATAGCTTTCCATAGAAAAAGAATTTATGAAGAGAAAATATTTTTTTATCATCCAATTAAACAGAGAGAAGTCTTCACAATTTTAGAATCCCACAAGTTCTGAGAAAATAAAACTAACAGTAAGGTTCTATGCTACTTAATATTGAATTTCATTTTTCTTCTGTACAGAGTAATACCACTTCTCAATAAGGATTTTAAAGAAACTAGACACAGATGATTATATAACTTGATCACTTGAGCACTTCAAATTATTATAACAGAATTAAATGGCCAAAATTATACATAACCAAAATATTAAATAGAAGAAGAAACTACCACATTGTTATCAATCAGACCAACTAAACACATGTTATCAAAAGACTCGTAATAACGCTTTGATGATATTTTATATAGTAGTTACAATTTTCAAGATATCAAAATAACATGTAATATGATATTCTATCATCAATCTTATAAGAGTTCAATATGCATCCAATTAGCATATTTATGAGCTTCATCAACAACACATAGTACATATCCTATAACTATTGCAACTGAGCTATACTCCTGCCAAAGATAGATATAACAAGACAATTACGGGACTAATATGAGTTGTCATGTGAAAGAAACTTTACTAGAAAATATGTCACCCATAATAAACTCCAGAATATTTTTTTAGGTGGAAAATAATTAAATTAAAGCACTAACTACTTCATTTTAAAACAACTACCTCAACAACCCCTTTCAACTACTATATTAGTATTTAGTTTTAGGTGAAAACTTCTGATTGCCGGCATAAAGTAATATATCATTAATAATAGCATGTATGTTTCCCACAATAGATAAATTTAATCTCAAAGAATTTTTACTATTGGTAATTGAAGATCTTCAAATTATCAAATAAGAATAATGACTACGCTGATGCTTTATGTTCATCATGCATCATCAAACAATATAATGTACCACAGATGTGCATCAATTCTTACTAGTGGTACTAATATATTTAAAATTATTTAAACTAATAAGGAAGTCAACTCTTCTTCTCAATTTAATCTTCAGTTCTACAAAGATTATAACTATATTCATAGACATATGTATCACATTTTTAGCTCAAGTCGGAAAATCATATGCTTCAATTTTAGACTTTAACTAAATTTACAATATAACCATGTCAGAGAAATATGCACATATGTGTCACAATTACACACAATTGGTTGAACATAACAACCAAATTTCCTTGCTATATACATCATTTTGAACATAATGTGAGAACATGTGATAAAGTTATGCGACTAGGTCAAGCATAATAAAGAAAATCTTATTGTTCAGTAAAAATATATGTTGGGCACATTATTTAAAAAAAATAGAAAGAATTTAATCATATCAATAATAAACTCAAAGAAATGAACAAACCAAAAAGAAATTTCAACTTTCAATTAAAATCCCTTCAGTATATACACACATGATGACTGACCCATTAATTATACTTGTAACTCTTTTGAATATTATACTTGTGCAATCATACCTGGGACAAATTCATAAGAATTTATCTTGAATATTATTCAGAACCTCGCAATTTGAACAGAGTAAGAGACATTTCAGGTGATTTCTCACCATTCCAAACCTGACCATGAGATATCATAGACATGGTTGTCTGCTTCATCGGAGCTTCTGAAGTTCACCGGAGAGGAGAAACTTTTGGGGATTTTAGGCTTCATAGAGAAAGAGAGAGGGGAGCATGAAGGTTTGTTTGGTGGTGTTCCTATGGTGGTTGGACGGAGTAGTAGAGGTGGTTGGGTGAGGAGTGACTGATTTAGATTTGAGGGTTGAGAGAGTGAGTTTCCAAATGGAAAAGGCAAAGTGAAGATAGGAAGAGGTTCGTGTTTGTGTTTGGCCTGAGATGACCAGAGTTTGTTGATCGGCGTTAGGGCTCATCGTGGAGGGTGGTCTTTAAGGCAGTGCTAGCGCGAGGGAGGAGGGAGATGAAGGGTGGAGAGAACTGTGATGGCTTAGGAGCGTTTGGTGGTGGTCTGCCATCGGTGGAGGGTGGTGGCATTCCAGTGAGGGAGACGAGGAGAGTGGGAGATGTGGAGGGAGACGGTGTGAAGGAGGAGGGAGTGCGGCTAATGTGTGTAATGTGTTTTAGATTTGGGGGTGTTTGGGTAGTTAAAATAGGAAAGGGTAGGGTTTTAATCATAGTCGTTGATTTTTTTCAAATCAATGGTTGAGATTTGATCTGAATATAGGGGTTGGATCTGAAAAATTATGTAAAAATTATGTTTGAAATAAAATATCGTTCGACTAAATATATGTACGCAAGATTAT
>JACEIK010007376.1:0-19387 GCA_018107945.1 Datura stramonium | reverse complement strand
TAAAGAGGTTGCCACTAAAACTACTATCTTTTATAGTGACTCTTTGAAATCGCCCCTAAAACCTCTACTTTAGCAGCAACTAGATACGTTGCTACAAAAGGTCGCCACAAAAAATCACATTTCTTGTAGTGGGTAGAAGCGTCATTTAAAGACTCAACTATAAATATAAGCCTTAGGTGATTTTCTAAGCATCTTTTATGAGTCTTTAATCATTTGTTACATTTCATAGTTTGTTTGTGGAGGCTTGTATGTTATTTGGAAGGAATACAAGGTTCTACACTAGGTTTTTCTCTTCTTTACTTGTATTTTCGCATGATGATTTCTAAGTATTCATTTTTCCGCTTGTCTATGAGCAGCTAAACTTATATTCTAGGGTTGTGGCTTTGGTGGATGGTTGAATGTTTGAAAGACTAATATAATCTAGTTTCAGTTCTTCAATTATGATTGTTTTTATTTATTTGTGTTAATTTATTATTTATGAGATTGATCACCTTGTAAGTAATCTGTTGGTTTTCGGTTAAACATAGGAAAGGGAACAAAAAGGGTTAAAAATAAATACATAATGGAATTCAAAGACCCTTGAATCCATTGGTGATAGGATAGAAGTTGTTGCTGAGGATAGGGATATACCCTTCAACCCCATTTAGTTGGAATACAAGTAGGCATAATTGTTGTTTCATAATTCTCATGCGACCACAGGAATATAGGCGTTAGGGTTCGTGAAATAGTTCTTGGATGCTGGGGATAATGACAAGAAATGGGATAGTAACTTGCAACTAAAAACCATAGGAAGAATTATACTAGTGTAATTACGTCTTGAAAACTCAACTTGAAACCAACCAAGTGCCATTGCCCTAAACTCTCATCATCATCGAAATACAATCAAGCTCACAATTGTTTTTTAGTTAATTTTATATTAAAATTTTTGATTGTTTAATTTATCACACCAATCTTTATTTTAACTAATTTTTAGAATGGTGAAATTAAAGTAATAACCTTATAATGATTGAACTAACAAGCCTTTGTGGGTGTGATAATTGGAGCTTCAAGTTCTATATTAGTTGATGACCCTGTGTCTTGCATGCGTTTGGGCGAAATGAAGTTTTTGGCACTGTTGCCGGGGACTTGAATATTGTTTAATCATTTGTAGGTTAGGATTATATTTAACTAGTCTATACTTTACATTTTTTTCTTGTTTTTGTTGAAGTTCACAGGGTTGTTTGCCTCAATATATGCCAAGTACGAATAGTCAGGGACCTCTTTTGGTTTCTCTTGATCCTGAAATAGAGAGAACCTTTTGATGGTTATCTATGGAAAACAACGGGCAGGAAGTAGGTGAAGCTAATAAGAGAATTCTAGTGATGCATTTTGCTAGGCCTAATTTGGAGAAGCTTCTAAAGCGATCGTCAAACCGGCCATCACTAGGAACTTTGAGCTGAAGGAAGGGACCGTGTTGTTGGTCCAAGCACTTGCCAATATCAGGGAAAGCCGCACGAGGATCTCCATAGGCATCTGATCACGTTTGTGGAGCCAAGTGAAAATTTCCATTACCATAATATGTTAGATGAATATGTCAAGATGGCTCTTTTCCGTTCTTATTTGATTGGGGAAGCCAGGGAGTGGCTTTAAAATGAGCCTGCAGGTTCCATAGCTACTTGGGAGATCCTCTCCAATAAGTTCATCAAAAGATTCTTTTCTTCAGGAAGAACTAAGGAACTGAGGGGCAAGATCTCGGGACTTGTATAGATAGTTAGGGAGACGCTAGCCTAAGCATGGGAACATTACAAGGTTTACTTGAGGGATTGTCCATACCACATGCATCCTAAGGAGATAATCGAGAAAAACTTCATAGAGGGTCTGAAGTCCAAGTCTAAGATACTCCTTGATGCTACCACACAGGGATAGATTTTGTCCAAAATTTATGATGAAATTGAGGCTCTCTTAAACCTCATGTCTGCGGGAGTCAGGATTATTAAGACTTAGGTAGAGGATTTGCAGTAGCAAAGGTGCCGGGAAAGCTTGAGGTGGATGGTGTCGTGGCAGTCGTAGAAGACATTAGCCAGTTAGTGAATGCGATTAGTAAGTTGGTAACCTCACTAGCAGGAGGCCAAATACAACAGGTACATCAGGTGAAAATCCCACCACCATTATGTGAGGCGTGTGGAGAAAGCCATTCCTATTCAGGTTGTCCTCTTAATACTGAATCTGTAACTTTATGGGACAACAAGGTCGTGGTGTAGGATTTGCAGGTAATGGATATAATTAGGGGCACCGAAATGGGGCAAATCCCTCATGGTGAGGGAATCAAAATTTCCAAAGGCCACAAAACACTTATCAAATGCCACAAGACCAACAACAGAGTAATTATCTTGAGGAGACAATGAAACAATGGATGGTGCAGCAGACTCAGGTGGTTAACAAGATGCGAAGGTCCATCCAAGAGCTTGAGAGGCAGATAGGACAATTTTCCCTATAGAAAAACAATAGACCACAGGGGGCACTCCCTTGTAACACCGAGAAGAACCTCAAGGAAAATATGAGCGCAATTTTCTTGCACTATGGTATGGAGCTTGGCAAGGTGATCCCTAGAAAAGAAAAAGTTGAGTTACAAGACTGAGGTGGGTGAGTCTAGAAACCCACAACCCAAGATTGTTGTAGCTAGGCCTCCTCCCCCATTTCCTTAAAGATTGAAGAAGAAGACAGAGGACAGAACTTGTAGTAAATTTCTTGAGTTGTTAAAGAAGGTTCATGTGAATATTCCGTTGGTGGAGCTTTTGGAGAAAGTTTCAAAGGACGCTCGGTAGCTCAGTGATATCGTGGCCAATAAGAGGATGCATACAGAATTTGAAATGGTAACTCTTACAGAAGAGTGCAGTTCCTTAATCAAGAACAAAATTCCCGAGAAACCAAAGGACCCTGGGAGCTTCACTATCCTTGTTGCTATTGGGAGCAATGAATTTTATTCAGCCTTATGTGATTTGGGGGTGAGCATGAATCTGATGCCTGCATCCTTGTTTAGAACTCTTGGACTTGGTGAACCACGTCCTACTACAGTGACATTGTAGCTTGCAGACCGATCTTTGGCCTATCTTGAAGAAATAATTGAAGATGTCTTGATAAAAGTGGGACATTTCATCCCACCAGTAGACTTTATAATCTTAGACTATGAGGGAGATGCAACAGTTTCCCTCATTTTAGGGAGAGGATTCTTAGCCACAACGACGTTTTCATATAGGTTAAGTTAAGCAAGATGTCTATGAGGGTAGATGGTTAGGAGGTTGTGTTTGAAGTATTCAAAGCAACATGAATGCCACCTCATTGTGAGAACTTCACAGTGAAGCCGACGGGAGAATCTGGAGGTTGTAATCAAGTTTTTGAGTAGCATGTGCTGCATGAGATTTTAGCAGATCCTTTGTATGATAACAAGTTCACTCGCATGAAGGAATGACGGGAACCATAATCGTGTCGTGATGTTAAATCAGGAGCTGCATGGGAGGCAACCAATGAGTGTCATGCCACAACTATAAGTAAGATGCTTGGTGGGAGGCAACCCATCATTCTTACATTTTGTAGATTTTTCTTTGTTTTGTAGAGACGAATAGGCCGTAAGAGGCAAGAACTGACATTGAGTTAAACAAGTGTAAGTCTTGGGTGTGATTCCTAGCGTGGGTGCCAGAGGTTAAATCCTAGAAGAAAAAAATTTTAGGTGAGGCTATAGATGGCGCACCACGCTAGCCTCCTATCTCTAGAGAAATTTTTTTTCTATGTCTATGGTGAGACAGAGGGGTCAGCATGGCAAGGGCTATTTGGACGAAAAGTTTTGGTCAAAATGAGTCAATGTTGGCTCAAAAGACCTTAAAATTACATAAAAGACATGCCCCACCTCTATATTTAAAGTCCCATTCATCCTTTTTCCTCAAAAAAATTGAAAAACAAAAAGCAAAAAAGTTCCTCTCTCTCTCTCTTAAGCCGTAGCTTCCTCTTCCCCTGCCCCCTCCATTGTTGTCTTCTCCAAAGATTTGGTGAAGCTCTCATCTTTAACTCAAGTAAGTATATTTCTTCTCTATTGGTTATAAAATGATGAAAGAATGCTCCAACACCCTGCTCCCCAAAGATTTAGAACCCAAATACCATTGTTGGTGAAAAAACTTGAATTTCATGTTTTGGGTTTTATGAGCTTAATGTCTTAAATTCTTCCATGATAGCATGTATCTTTGTTAGATAGCTTAATTCATGGTTGAATATGGTTATTTGAACTTGTGGGGATGATAGGGGTTGGTAAATTGAAATCTTGAATAGTGGTGGGTAAAAGAATTAATTGTAGAGAGAAAAAGTACATGACTCTTAAATTCTTGAATGTGAATAATGCTTGAGTTGTTGAAATTCTTGATTAATTCATGTTGGATGGTAATAAATTACTTATTGCTTGTTGATTAAATTGAAAATTGCTACTTCCATACATGAATGGCTTGAATTATGAATTGGAAGAGGAAAGTAAGAGAGATGACCTAGTCGAGGCAATCTTGAAAATGTTGAAGTTAGAGGAGAGTAGAAAACAAGAAAAAATCCTTGTACTTTGTTGTAGTGGGAGTTAGTGAATTTTTGTGAATTGCTATGATTGGATGATGATGGGGGAAGTCTTCAGTAACCTTTTTGACAAATTATCATAAGTATGCTAGCAAATTAAGTGTGGGGTGGATTTTGCTCCTTCAACACTTAATTAGTTAGCCATTTTTTTCAAAAACTAATTTTGCGAAGTTCTTGATTTTTGCATGTTAGGTACCATGTCATCGAAAGGAAAGGAGGTGGTTGTTGTGGATCCAAGTCTCAAGATGACTAGAAAAGGCAAAGAGGGGGCTAGTTCTTCGGCTTCCAAAGTCGGCCCTGCGAGGAAAGTTAGAGCAATAGTGGTAGAGCCTCATGGGCTTACTTGGTTCAACACTCAAAAAGAAGCCTAGTGTGCACCTGAGAATTGGATAGATAAGAGCCTCTTGGCACTTGAGTTGCTGGCCATTTGGGACAAGATACGTGAGTTAGGAGTTGGTTACATCTTTAATGAGCTGGGGAGGTGCAACGTCACATTGGTGAGGAAGTTCTACGCAAATTGGAATACCTCATTCAGAGAGAGCACCAAGGTAAATATTAGAGGAAAGGTGTGTAATGCATAGTAAAAGGGTTCAATTCCTTCTTAGAGACACCTGTTTTAGACCCTTCGGAGTATTTCATCTTTCTAGAGAAACCTCCATACAGGGACATCTGTCACACTCTATGTGGTGAGCATTCATCCGCCCGTTGGGTGAGGGATCAAAATGGCACTCATTCCAAACTTGCGTTTGCTTATCTAAATAAGGAGGCAAAGGTACGGGTGAAGTTGGCGTGTGTTGTCTTTATCCCTGGGAAACATATGATAGAGGTGACTTGAGAGCGGATTGTCTTGGTGTACATGCTGATGAAGGGGATACTGATCAATTTTGGTTTTGTGCTTCGTGAAAATATGAGAAGATCACGGGACAATTGTAGATGGAAATATTGTCACGACAGTCTCTTCACCATATTTTTATAGGAGGCAGGTATTGAGGAGGAGGATGCAGACCTTATCTTACCTCTAGCAGGACACCTAGCTTGAAAGATGATGGAAGTTACAAAGGTGAAGAAGACTGTTCCTTCCATAGGCCCTCTTCTTACTATAGCTAATCGTCAGGCTCGTGATGAGAGCTAGCAGGGTCGTATATTTGGGATGCTAGATTTACAACTAAGGCTAGGACATTAACCCGCCACTGTAGAGGAGATGACAGCTTTAGAGGCATAGTACCTGTTCATGGAAAGTTTTATATTAATCTGCCAAGTGGGCCCAACCTTTGAAGATCCGCTTGATGATGATGAGGCCATAGTCCTTACTGACGGTGTTGATGACCTATATATGAATGGGAAGGTTTATGCTGCTTGATGACGAAGATGATGATGCTGATGAGGATGAGGAGTACAATCCCGAGGATGATGCTTAGCGACCCAGGAAGTCTTTTTTCTCTTCCTTTATGATATTATTGTGTGTGCACTGAGCATAGTGCACCTTTTAAAGTGTAAGGTGGAGGAAAGATAATTTCTGTTGTTCTTTGATTGCTATATTTGTAGTAGGTCGTAGCATTATTATGTTATTCCTCATAGTAGTAGCTTGATGATTCGTTGGTCATGGGTTGTAATATCTAGTATGGTGGTGTTTACTTGGATTCCTGAGATATTATGACTTATTGTTCATTTTGACTATGTTATTTTTGATTGCTTTATTTTGGGGTAAATTCTTTTTCTTTTGTTTGAGTCATTGTAGTTGCAGAGAAATGACGTTTCCCTATGATAGATGGATGATGACTGCCTTAATGGAAGATTCACCATATTTTTTTAGGATTGAGTCGTAGGTCATCCGCTTGTAGGCTTGTTGATATTCTGCTTAGCTGCTATGCTGGAGTAAATAGAGTAGTCATCTTGATTACATGAGTGAGAATCAATGAGAGACACACATATCTCTTTTATTTGACTCAACATATTCTTAGAGATTAATAATGAATTAAACTTGTCATCCAATGTGATTGTGTGAAGGTGTAGTTGTAGAAATTGATTAGATTCCTGTTACCATAAGAGGTGAGCTGAATTACTTCGTGTGTATACATTGTAGCATCTAGAACTTTCCTTAGTGTATGTAGGATAACTAGTTGGTAGGGAGTTGAAAAATGAACAAGGCATTTCATTGTATAAGCCATGTTTTTCCTATATTTGTTTATCCTCTTAATCATTCTTCCTAGTAACCCCCTTTGAGCCTAAAGCCTTATTCTTTCTTAGCCATGACAATAACTTAATCCAATTTTTTATGAGACCTCAGATTTTTGATCCAAAGTAGTCTTAGGCACTTTGAGACTTGAAAGTTAAAGTCCACCAAGGTATATTGCAAGGAAAAAGAAAATAATTTACAGTAAGAAAAGAAAAGTGAGAAGAGGGGATGCCCATAAAATTGTGCTTTTTACTTACTACTAGGAAAATGAAAAAAGAGAGCTTTAATTGCAAAATCCTTAGTTATTTTATGAGTAGAAAACTAGCAGTCAAGTAGTGAAAATGGGGCATGAAATGAAAAGAGAAGAATGAGTAGATGAAAGGTGAACAAAAAGGAAAAAGTGGTGGACAAGAAAAAAGTGAAAGATGTCTAGGAAGTGCATAGGGTGGTAGTCACTATAAAAGAAATATCATTCCTACCCGTTCCTTAGAGGAGATTACAACCAAGAAAAGTTCTTTTGATCTTAATTTCTTCAAGCAATTAGGTAGTCTTAACGTACATGAAGGGCAAGCTTATGGTATGTTACATATGTGAATCACATCATTTGTGAGTGTGAGTGTGTCTTACTTATTTTGTTCCATGTCTTTGCATTGATGAATTTTAGAAAGGAACATCACTAAAAGTGAAGGACACGAGAGGTCTAATTCGGTGTACTACTTATTTCATATGTCACATTTAATCATGTTGGCCTTTTTTGTTGAAAAGATGATTCATTTATAGAGGTTGTGTGCTCTTGATTGTGAAGCTTTCAAATGTTCTTGATGAAATTGTGTTGCATATGATAAACCAGTTTATATATGCTCCATGCTAGTTGGTTGAGTATGAGTTGATAGAGGTGTCAACTGTGATGGTGAAACATGAGTTTAGGTGTGTTTTAAGGATTGTCCGAGGATGAACAATGATTTAAGTGTGGGGTGGTGATGTTGGGCATATTTCTATGCCCATTTGTCATGTTTTCACCCATATTTGATCATGTTTTGAGTTCATAATACTTAATTTATGCTTAAATTCATGTGTGTGTGTGTGTGTTTTATGTCCTAACAAATTATTTGAGTTGATTTGAGCAGAAAACTAAGCGAAATGGACTCAAAATGATCAAAAGAGTGAAGATTTGAGGAGCTGAAGGGATTGGTGCTATGGCTGGCGCCCCGCACCAAGTCCCAAACATTAGAGTACAAAACTTCAAGTTAGGGGCATGGCTGGCGTGTCGTTCCAGCCCTTGAACTTCAAAGAATAGCACTTCAAAAAAATCTTGGTGAGATGAGTGGTGCCGTGCGCTAGAGGTGTCCAGACTTAGAGAAATTTGACGAACACCTTGGAAAGATAGAGGGGGCAGCGCGCCAGTGCCTATCCAAAGCTAAAATTGTTGGAAATTAGACTAAGTCTGCTGTGAGATAGGTAGGGCGGCATGCCAGGGTCATTTTGAGGCAGAAAATGCTGATTTTAAAGCTAAGTTTTGGAGGGTAGAAGCATCATTTGAAGGCTCAACTATAAATATAAGCCTTAGGTCATTTGTTAAGCATCTTTTATGAGTATTTAGTCATTTTTTACATTCTGTAGTTTGTTTGTGGAGGCTTGTAAGCCGTTTGGAAGGAAGACAAAGTGCTTCATCAGGTTTTTCTCTTCTTTACTTGTATTTTTGCATGATGATGTCTAAGTATTCGTTTTTCCACTTGCCTATGAGTGGTTAAACTTATATTCTAGTGTTGTGGCTATGGTGGATGGTGGAATGTTTGAAAGACTAATTTAATCTAGTTTTGATTCTTCAATTATAGTTGTTTGCATTTATTTGTGATAGTTTATTATTTATGAGAATGATCACCTTATAAGTAATCTGTTGGCTTTAGATTGAACTTGGGAAAGAGAATTGAAAGTGATAAAAATAAGTATGTAATGGAAATTCAAATACCCTTGAACCTATGGTGATAGGATAGAAGTTGTTGTTGAGGATAGGGATATACCCTTCAATCCTATTTAGTTGAAATACAAGTTGGCATAATTGTCATTTCATTATTCTCCTCCGACCATAGGAATATAGCGTTAGGGTTCATGAAATAGTTCTTGAATGCTAGGGAAAGTGGCAAGATGGGATAGTATCTTTCAACAAACAACCATAGGAAGAATCATACTAGTTGATGAGTTGGTAATTTACCAACTCATTAGGTTCTTAAACTTGATTTTTTGCTTAGTTTTTGAGTTGATTATACGGATTTTATGCCCTTTTTATTTTTGTTGTGTGCAGATGACTAAATGTTAAGAAAAGAGAAAAAATGGAGCAAAATGAAGGGAGTGAGAGCAAATCGGCGATCCACCAGTGAAGAACGGTGAAACATCGATCAAAGGCCGAATATCACTGCCTCTGAGGAATAATATCACCGGCGAATTGCGAGTTGCCAGTGACGGTTCACCGGTCCAGTTGTCGAAGGACACCCAAGTTTCTGGAAAATAGCATGAAGAGCCGGCGGTTCACAGATTGGTATCGACTAAATGCTGGGTGAACCGCCGATGCTCACTGGAGCTGAGTGAGGGCCCAGATAAGACACCCGACGGTTCACAAATTGGGACCGGTGAACTGCCGGTGTCTCCGTCGATTCTAGAATGGTGCTCAAAGGTATAATTGTCCAACATGGAAAAAGAGATAAAAAGTGCCCTACTTATCAGGATATAAATAGCAGATAAAGTACTTTGTGGTTATATACAGAAGGAGAGATAGATATAGAGATATTCAGAGAGACAAAAGAATATATCACATCATTGTTTCCATTTTGAGTGGGAGAACATTCTCTTAGTAGAGATATGTAGATTTTTATTGGTAAATTTGGAAAAAGTACTCTGCTCTATTTCTTCCTTGTAATAGTAAGTTTCGGCCATTGTTAGAGACTATTTTTGTGAATTTTATTTTTCTACTCTTGCTATTAAATTCAATGAAGCTATTGGTTAATGTGTTTCTAAATTTCTTAATTATGAGTAGCTAAAATCATTAAGTAGAGGTGTGTGATGATGAATACTTAATTAGCGTGGGTATTGCTAGAGTCATCTTCATATTGTTCAAATAAGTGTAAATATGTTAGATTCTCTTCAATCTATAAAGGAAGATCCATTGATTATGATATCTTCGGTTCATCCCGTCTTTCATGTGTCACTTTTGAAGAAGTGCTTGGGTGATCCAGCCTTGGTGGTTCGGGTAGACAACATTAGAGTGAAGGACAGCCTCAGTTATGAAGAAATTCCCGTTGAAATCTTGGATCATCAGGTTTGAAGGATAAGGAAAAAGGAATAGCTTCCGTAAAAGTATTATGGAGAAATCAGCATGTTGAGGGAGCTACGTGGGAAGCCGAAGCAGATATGATAGCTAAATACCCTAATTTATTCCTTACCAACTCCGTTTCAATTTGAGGTATCAGTTTTTCCCTAAACCTTTAATAAGATTTTCCCATTCATTTCATGTGTATAAGTTTGTTTTATGATATGGTAAATATGTGATGTCTGAATTCAGTTTAGTTATGTAGTTCTTTTCGGAGGTAGTCATTCCATTCGTGTTCGACTTAAATGACTAGTAATTGTATATGGTGATAGCTTGTTTATGAGTTTTATGCATGTTTCTACCATTTGAGGACAAATGTACCCAAGGGGGATATATTGTTATACCCAGGGAACCCAAGGATCAGACCCGGAAGTGAAAACGGAGAAAAACTGAAAATTCACACTAGGTCACAAAACGACCCATGAGGTGAGTAGTGAGGAGTGACCACGAGTCGTGAGGTGACTCGTGGTCAGATTTGTATGGCAAGTCCTGAGTGACGGGGCCATGGGCTTGACCACGAGTCATGGTCAGACCTCACGACTCGTGAGGTCACCCGTGGTCAACCCTGGAGGATTGGCAAGTTGGGATGGGTAGTGTATGCCACGGAAGGTGACCACTAGTCGTGGTCTGACCTCATAACTAGTGATGTCATTTGGATGTTTGGGCAGTGGAGTCAATGGATCAAGGCCACGAGTCATTCCCTGTGGCAACGACCCGTTAGGTCCCTCGTGGGGACTAGCGACCAGAAATTCCTGCGTTTTAATAAGGGTGTTTTCATAACTTTCTAAGTCCCTAAGGCCTAAACTACGTCATTTTGGATATGTTTCTGAGTTAGATAAGACGGGTTAAGCCCTTTATGCATGCCCATTTTCATGCAAGGATTTTAGAGAGGTTTTGGAAGATTCAAGGCCTTCTTCCCCAAATTTTCATCAATTTCTTTGTGGGTGCTCAAGGAACTTTAAGTCCATCTATTCCCAGGTATGTAGGGTTATAAAATGGGTGAAATTCTTCTTCACCCATGCCCAATTTTTGAGTTAATTCATGAATTCCCCTATTCTAATTCCATGGGGTTTTGCCCAAGGTATGACAATGTGATTTCTCTTTATGGGTATGTTTTAATTGAGTTTTAATTATTGAATTATTAATGATGAGCAGGTTTTATTATTATTTTCTTTAATTCATGTTTCAAGCTTTAAAATCCAAAATGCCCATTTTATGAAAGTTCATGGAAGTTATGATTTATGGTGACTACTCTATAATTTGAGTTTATTGATAATAGAAAAGCATGATTTTCAAGTTACCCGTGTTTATGAGCATGTTTTGAAAGAATTGAATATGATGAAGTATTGGGAAATGCCCACATGTATAAGAATAATTTGCGATTTATGAAACGAATTACTTGATTTATCCATTTGTGATGTTGATTGATGAAAAGGGCCCCTGATTCTTGGATAAGCATGTTTTAAAAGGAAATCAATGATGATAAAGGTTATATCTTAGCCAAGGGGATAGAAAAGCTGTGAAATAATCTAAATATAGAACTAGTTGAAATTGAGTAGTTACTGGTTTGGGGTACCACTGCAGCGGTAGGATGTCCGTTGCAGTGAGACTATGGTGACAGTCGAAGTCCTGCCATAATAGATCAGGAAATCAACCACCGGATCCACCGTAATAGTTTTCTAACTGTTGTAGCGACAATGTGATCGTTGCAGCGGGCAACGAAAATCAGAAAGTGGATTTAAGTGGGATTTCTGGGATATCCACCCTATTATTTTCAAAACACGATTAGGAAGGTTAGAGAGCGAAATTCCCTCCAGGGCAGAGAATTCTTTTTTCAAGGTAAGATTTTTATTCTGTATCATGAATTTTGGGTATTGTGGACCTTGGAATGCTTGTAGACCCTCTAATGGTGGGATTTTAAATGGAGAAACCCTAAGTTGGTGGACTAGGGCTAGATAATAAGGAGTCAATTGGTTAAATAGACTAGATGTTTTGTGAATAATAATTGTTCCCCAAGGCTCCTTTCCAACAAATATGGGTTAGAGGAGAATGGAGACTTATAACTAGGATTAATTTGAGGGCTTTACTGTTAAAGTCCCTGAAAGGAAGGGCTTGATCTGTTTAGACCCTTATTTGAAGAGTAACTAATGAATTACTGACTTTGTGTAGATTTTGTGCATTCCAAAGCTTTGAGAAAGGGAAAGGCTCTTGCAGAATAGTTGAATTCCCATATTTGAATATTGAGGTAGGTTATGATTATAGGGTTAGACCCTATATAATGACATGTATGTGTGTGTGATGATGATATGTTATTGGTTTTCGAACATTATGCTATACTCGGAAGCCCAAGGATCGGACCCGGGAGTTGAAATGGGAAAAATGTAAAAGTTGATGTTGCAGTCATAGGACGAATCATCTCACGACTCGTGAGGCCATCCCACGAGTCCTAAGGTGACTTGTGGGGAAGGATTTGAGTGTTGAGAAGAAGTCCTAGAAGAGTTGAGACCCCACGAGCGAGGCCACAAATCGTGGTCGGGACCCACGAGTCGTTGGGTCAGCCGTGGGGAAGGATAAATAGTTGGGAGAAGTAAAAGTGGGCAGTGTACTTGATGGAAGTCCCCACGAGTCATTTTCAGCCTTAACGATTCGTGGGGTGAGTCATTGGCAGGCTTGGAGTCCAAAGTTTGGAAATGAGACAGTGTACTTAATGACTAGTGACCACGAGTTGTGGTCACCCATAACGAGTCATGAAGTGACCCATTATGAGCCCAGGAGGTTAGATGTTATACCCCGGGAACCCAAGGATCAGACCTGAAAGTGAACACAAAGAAAAAACTAAAAATTCGCACTAGGTCATAGAACAACTAATGAGGTGAGTCATTAGGAGTGACCACGAATCGTGAAGTGACTCGTGGTCTGCTTGGTTTGGCAAAGTTTGAGTGAGGAGGCCACGGGCCTGACCACGAGTCGTGGTCAGACCTCACGACTCGTGAGGTCACCCGTGGTCAACCTTGGAGGTTTGGCAAGATGGGGATGGGCAGTGTAGGCCACGAAAAGTGACCACGAGCCGTGGTCTGACCTCATGACTCATGAAGTCTCTCGTGGGGTTCCCTTGGAGTTTTGGGATGTGGACTCAACGGATCGAGGCAACGAGTCGTGCCCTGTGGCAACGACCTGTTAGGTCCCTCGTGAGGAGTGGCGACCAGAAATTTTCTGCGTTTTAATGATGGTATTTTCGAAACATCCTAAGTCCCTAAGACCTAAACTACGTCGTTTTGGATAATTGCTGAGTTTGATAAGAGGAGTTAAGTCCCCATTGCATTCTCATTCTCATGCAAAGATTTTAGAGAGGTTTTGGAAGATTCAAGGCCTTCTTCCTCAAATTTTATTCAAATTTCTGGGTGGGTGTTCAAGAAACCTCAAGTCCATCTATTCCCAGGAATGTAGGTTTTACAATGGGTGAAATTCTTCCACATCCATTCTCAATTTAGATTAAAGTCATGAATTCTCCTACTCAAATTCCATGGGGCTTTACCGAAAGTATGAAAATGTGATTTCTGTTTATGGGTATGACTTAATTTAGTTTTAGTTACTAAATTATTAATGATGGGCAGGTTTTATTATTATTTTCTTTAATTCATTTTTCAAGCTTTTGAATCCAAAATGCCCATTTATGAAAGTTTATGGAAATTATGATTTATGATGAATATTCATTATTTTAAGATTATTGATTATTGAAATGCATTAATCCAAGTTACCCATGTTTATGAGCATATTTTGATAGAATTGAGTATGAGGAAGCATTGGGCAATTCCCATATGATGAAGAATGATTTATGATTTATGAAACGAATTTCATGATTTATCGATTTATGATGTTGGCCGATAAAAAGGGCCTTGATTCTTGGTGAAGCATGTTTTAAAAGGGAGATCAATGATGGTAAATGTTATATCTTAGCCAATGAATTTTATGCATGGTGTTAATGATTTATGTATGAGCCTATATGCATATTTTTGGGAGTTGTGCCTAGCACCGAGCAGCTCGGCGTTCAAAGGACTATGCCAGTGTCTCATAACGACGTACNTGGGTTGTAAAATATATGATGTATTAATAATGATCCCCTCAAATCTGATATCACGCCTTATGCACGACCCTCGCCTGGCAAGCCAGGGTCGGCTCTGCCCACTTGATCGAAATAATGGGGCATCATGAAAGGCTCTACCATGATGGTGTAGGTTATGATGAGCCCTCCTATTGTACCACATGTTTTATGCATTGTTATGTTTATGTTATTGGCTGAAGTTATATTACGATAAAGTTAGTTATGATTATGATAATGAATGATTATGAATGATTTTAAAGTCCTGAGCCCTATGTTTTATTACGAAGATTTTGATACAAGCATGATGTCCTTCTCCTATGTCTATTTATGAGTTTACTTTCCTTTTAAAATGTCCGTTTTACTTACCTTGCATACTCAGTAAATTCCACATATTGACCACATACTTTTTATGATGTATTGTTTCATGATACAGGGTCTGGATCTCAGGCTCATCCTCATCCTTTGTCCATCTCAGCCTACGTTTTCAGCTTATTGGTGAGTCGTCATGTTCTGAGGGTTGTTTGATAAACTTTCATATTTTTTATGTTCAGTTTTGGTCGGGTTAGTTGGGGATATTGTCTCATCAACCCATCTTATGTATTAGAGGCTTTCAGACAAGTATGTAGTGCTCAACTGTGTATATGTTTAGTATTTTCGAATGATATGCTATAATTACGCTCCCACCATATTTTATGAGTATTGTTCCGCTTATTTGAATGAGATAAGTTATATGCATGAACCATGGGTGGACATGGGGTCTCTCGGGGTCCCTTGTCCCATGTCTATGATCCAGGTGTACTTTCGGGTCGTGACATCATCATAATATCTCATCATAATCATACATTCATCACGAATCTCATCTTTCATGAACTTTCTATGATTGGGCATTTTGATTTAATAAACTTAGAACATGATTTTTCATTGGAAATAACATAAAACTTGCCCATGTATCATAATTCAATAGTATATACATGTTTAAATCATACCCATGTAGAAAATTAGGAATTTCATGCATTGGGCTAAAACCCCATAGATTTGACATAGGAAATTCATGATTTAGAGAGGGATTGGGAATTGGTGTGAAAGGATTCACCCATACTTAACCCTACATACCTGATTATAGCTGATTCTTACACTTCTTTGATTTCCCAAGAGGAATCAAAGAGAATTTGAAGAAGAACAAGCTTGATCACCCCCTCTAACTTTCTATCTTTAAATGCATGAATGAGAATGACCTAAAATGAACTTAACCCTCTTAAAAGTCATCATTCATAACTTAAAATGACGTAGTTTAGGCCTTAGGATCTCAGGAATTATGGAAAAACCATTCTAAATTCACAGAAAATAACTGCCAGTTAGTCCTCTAGGAGGGACATGACAAGTCATCACCACTGGCCACGACTCATGGCCTCGTCCGTCAAGTACACTACTTATCAAGTCATATGGGATCGTCACGGGTGACTCAATGATTCATTACTGGCGACCATGACTTGTGTCCACCACTCGTCATGTGCAGTGCCTAGGATTTTTATCTTGCTTCATCGTGTTGCTCACGACCCTCCCCACGAATCGTGGTGGCTGATCACAACTTATGGGGACCTTCCGTTAGGTACTCTGCCTTCTTCTTTTCCTTTCTCAATCACCACTTCCCATGACTGACCTAATGAGTCGTGGGGCCTAACCACGACTCATGGTCTCGTTCGTGGGGATCCAAATTCCCAAATTTCAAATCACCTTATGAGACTCACCATGAGTCACATCATGACTCATGGTCTACTGCCACGGGTCACCTCACGACCCGTTCTGTGTCCTGATGCCATCTTTAAATTTTTCTCTATTTCAACTCCCGGGTCTGATCTTTGGGCTTCCGAGGTATATCAATATCTCCCCCTTGGGAACATTCATCCTCCAATGCTGAAAAACATACAGAAAAGCAGAGAAATGCAATCATCATATTCAAATACTGATCATTTAAGCTGACAACTGGCGGAATGATTACCTCCGATTCAAACTACATGGATGAACTGAATTCATGAATAATATACACATCCACATACACAAAAGAAACTTGGGCACATGAACTGAACATGAAAACTAAATATAGTTTTAGGTCAAAACTGATACCTCTAGCTGGAACTGAGCCGCTAAAGAATAAATGTGGGTATTTAGCCATCATATCCCCTTCGGCTTCCAACGTAACTCCTTCAACCCTCTGATTTCTCCATAAAACCTTGACTGAAGCTACTTCCTTGCTCCTTAGCCCTCGATCCTGACCAACCAGTATTTCCATCGAAACCTCCTCATAACTAAGGCTATCTTTCACATAAATGTTGTCCACCAGGACAACAAGAGATGGATCACCCAAACACTTCTTTAACAGTGATACATGGAATACAGGATGCATGGAAGCTAATTCTGAGGGCATTCCAATTCACATGCCACCTTGCCAAGCCGTCTCACTATCCGGTAGGGGCCAACATAGCGAGGGCTGAGTTTTTCTTTCTTTTCGAACCGCATTACTCCCTTCATGGGAGACACCTTCAAAAACACCCAATCATCAACTTCGAACTCTAGTTCCCTCCTTCTCACATTGGCATAGAACTTTTGGCGACTTTGAGCTGTCTTCAACCTATCCCGTATGAGCTGAACCTTCTCCATAGCCTCGTCGAATGAATCCGGCCCTATCATCGCAGCTTCACCAACTTCGAACCAACCAATAGGAGATGTACATCTCCGCTCATAGATAGCCTCAAATGGAGCCATCTAAACACTGGAATGGTAGCTGTTATTGTACGAAAAGTCGATAAGAGGCAAATGATCACTCCAACTACCTTTGAAGTCAATTACACGTGCTCTTAACATGTCCTCGAGAGTCTGATTGTCCGATCAGCTTGACCATCCATTTGCAGGTGAAATGTTGTGCTGAGCTTAACCTGAGTATCTAGTCCTTTTTGAAACGACCTCCAAAACTGAGAGGTAAATTGAGTACCTCTATCTGATATAATGGACAAGGGCACTCCATGCAATAGAACTAGCTCTCGGATATATAGTTTGGAATAATCCTTTGTCGATTCCGTGGTTCTGACCGGTAGAAAATTGGCAGCCTTCGTCAACCTGTCTACCACAACCCAAATGGAGTTATATTGTCGACGAGTATGAGGTAGACGTGTGATGAATTCCATATTGATTTCATCCCATTTCCAAGTAGGAATACTGATATCCTGAAACACACATCCCGGTCTCTGGTGCTTGACCTTCACTTGCTGACAGTTTGGACACTTAGTTGCAAACTCCACGATGTCCTTCTTCATGTTATTCCACCAATAGACTTCCTGTAAGTCACGGTACATCTTGGTGGAACCTGGATGGATAGAATACCTAAATCCATGAGCCTCATGCAACATTCGGCTCCTAAAATCATCAACATCCAGAATACATAAGCAACCCTGGTACCGAAGCACAACATCTCCCCCTTTTGATAAGACCTCCACCCTCTGATTCTAAACGGCTTCCTTTGACCTTACCAAAATTGGGTCACCATCATGTCTAGCTTTTACATCAGTCACCAAGGACGATTCTAATCCATTCTAAGCAATAACACCACTATCGATCGAGTCAACAAACCTAACTCCCAACCTTGCAAGTCAATGCAAATCTTTCACCAGCTCCTTCCTCCCCTCATCCATATGAGACACACTCTCCATAGAGAGTCGACTAAGTGTGTCTGCTACTACATTGGCCTACCCGGATGGTAAAGCACACTCATATCATAGTCCTTCAATATCTCCAACCACCTCCTTTGCCGAAGATTGAGATCCTTCTGTGTAAATACATATTGTGAACTCTTATGGTCTGTAAAAACATCCACATGAACCTTGTAGAAATAATGTTGCCATTTATTCAATGTGAATACCACCGCGTCCAATTCAAGATCATGGGTCGAGTAATTCTTCTCATGAACTTTTAGTTGTCTGAAGGCATATGCTATAACCTTCTCGTGCTAAATCAACATACACCCAAGCCCGATCCTTGAAGCATCACAATACACCACGAACCCATCGGTACCCTCGAGTAGGGTTAACACTGGTGTTGAGGTAAGTCGAGCCTTTAATCTGGGTAAATTTGGTCAAAGGTGCCTCCGACCACTGGAATTTCATGTTTCTCTGGGTAAATTTGGTCAAAGGTGCTGCAATCGATAAGAAACCTTCCACGAATCTTCGATAGTAGCCAGTTAAACCCAAGAAGCTCCGAATATCCGAATGATTTACCGGTCTAGGCCAATTCTTCACCGCTTCTATTTTATGAGAATCCAACTTTATGCCCTCACTTGATACCACATGGCCCAAAAACGCGACTGAGTTCAACAAAAACTCACACTTGCTGAATTTAGCATATAGCTAGTGATCCTTGAAAGCCTGTAGCACCACCCTTAAATGAGCGGCATGCTACTCATCGGTCCGAGAGTATATCAAGATGTCATCAATAAACATAATCATGAAAATATCCAAGTATGGCTTGAACACCCTCTTCATTAAGTCCATAAAAGCTGCAGGAGAATTTGTTAGTCAAAAATGCATAACTACATACTTATAATGACCATACCGCATCTTGAAGTCTATCTTTGAGATATCGCTCTCTTGAACTCTGAGCTGATAGTACCCGGATCTGAGATCTATCTTCGAGAAGAACTTGGCACCCCGAAGTTGGTTGAATAAATCATCAATCCTGGGTAGAGGATACCTGTTCTTGATGGTAACCTTGTTCAATTACCGATAATCAATGCACATGCGAAGGGAACCATCGTTATTTCGGACAAATAGAATTGGTGCACCCCATGGGGACTTTCTTGGTCTAATGAAACCCTTATCTAATAGGTCCTTCAACTATTCCTTCAACTACTTCAGCTTGGATGGAGCAATTCTATAGGGAGGAATAGATATAGGCTGCATGTCGGGAAGAAGGTCAATGCCAAAATCAATCTCCCGCTCTAGTAAATCATACTCCAATTCCACTGGAACTGACTGGATAGTCAGGGTATCATACTCCATATCCTTAACCCTAACTAGATGGTATACATAACCCTTAGAAATCATCTTCCTGGCCTTAAGGTAGGAAATGAAATGATCTAAAGGCATAGCTAAACTACCCTTCCACTCTA
>JACEIK010007375.1:3948-76407 GCA_018107945.1 Datura stramonium | reverse complement strand
AGAAAAATAGTTAGATTACATGGTGTGCCAGTATCTATTATTTCGGACAGGGGAGCACAATTTACAGCTAGATTTTGGCAGTCATTTCAGAGAGGTTTGGAAACGCAGATTAATTTGAGCACAATATTCCACCCTCAGACAGATGGACAGGTTAAACGCACTATTCAGACGCTCGAAGATATGCTACGGGCGTGTGTGCTAGATTTTGGAGGTAGCTAGGATGAGCATTTGCCGCTAATTGAGTTTTCTTATAGTAATATATATCACTCAGCTATCCAGATGGCGCCCTTTGAGGCATTATATGGGCGAAAGTGCAGATCGCCAGTTGGCTAGTTTGAAGTGGGAGAGTCAGTGCTGATTGGGCCAGATATTATTCAACAGTCAGAGGAGAAGGTAAAGCTTATCAGAGAATGCCTGTTGACTGCACAGAGCCGCTAGAAATCATATGCTGATGTGCGGCGCAGAGACCTGGAATTTGATGTGAATGACTGGATATTTCTGAAAGTATCTTCGATGAAAGGGGTGATGAGATTCGGCAAGAAAGGTAAGCTCAGTCCGAGATTCGTTGGGCCTTATCAGACTCGTCGAAGGATAGGCCAAGTGGCATATGAGCTGAACTTGCCTCTAGAATTAGATTCCGTTCATCCGGTCTTTCACGTATCCATGCTGAGGAAATGCATAGGAGACCCATCTAGAGCAGTTCCAGTCCGGGATATCTAGGTTACGGAAGAGCTGGCCTATGAAGAGGTTCCAGTAGCTATCTTACGGAAGAGCTGGCTCATGAACAGGTTCCAGTAGTCTTGTGACATCTACAGATTCGTAGATTGAGAACCAAAGATATTGAATCACAAGGTACCGTGGCGTAACAGAACCGAGAGGAGATGACCTCGGGAGGCAGTATGGGCATATGAAACCGATATCTCTCTACTCATTCCAAGCCTAGTCAGGAAACAGGTATGCTAGTATTGTTATTTTATGCAAAGGCTCTAGTATATGTATAAATGAAATGATCAATTTTAATCTTTTCATATGAACACTATAGTGTTGTGTGAGTACCCGTATTGACTTTTCTCAGATTGTCGTGGTTTTTGGGATAGTCCATACTATAGGGGAAACTCCACAAAATTTTTCTAGAAATAAGTTGAGTAATTTGAGAATTCCTATAGATAGAAGTTTACATTCGAGGACAATGTTCTAAGGGGGAGTAATGTTACACCCCGTAAATTCTTGACATGCCAGATGGCCTACTTGCATGTTGGTTAAGAGTTTTAGAATGCCAGCAATGCTAGAAAAAGGCCCGGGAAAGATCGGACAAGCGCCAAGTCGGCGTCGCAAGGCAAAACAGACTTATAAATCGCATTCCATGAATGCGACTTATGGGTCCCAATTATATATAAGCCTCCAACTTTGGTTTTTGATTCATTTCACTTATATTTCCATACGGTATAGCCATTACGTACATAGTACCTTGGCGCTTTAGCCATACAGTCGATAGCATCTTGGCTACGTATAGCCACATACAGTCAGATAGCATCTTGGCAAGATAGCCACATACATTCCGTAAAAGATCTCACCCGCATAACACGTAAAGAGTTCGAATAAGAAATCGAATACGATAGTATTTTCAATTTAAACATGCTTGCTATATATGTGATTATTGATTGTTGAGACTTGATTGTGTCGTGAGGGGCACCTTGAGCGTCCTCGCCGCCCCTGGGTTGGCAATCGTCGCCCCACTAAGCGGGTGGGTATACGTCACCCAAGGAGTGGCATGCCGTCCGCGTAGGACGCGAGGATGACAGCTTTCCCCATATCAGCCGATTAGCATAGCAAGCATAGCTTACCTCGTTGTGCGCATGCGCTCGTGTGGAACAGATTTCAGATACAGTTACAGTTATAGATACAGATAGGAGTCCTCCGAACTCGACACAAGTATTTATATCGGGAGCCATAGCTCCGAGCCGGAGACCTGTGGGCGGCAGAGGTGCTCGTAGTTTGTAGATGAGTGAAGTGACTTATTTTGGATGGTTTTCGACCGGTAGGGGTATATAGATTGTTTGATTGGTTGGCACCTTCCGGCTTAATGGGGGCTGGTATTGGTTCTGCTTGTTATATATGTAATGGTATGTTATATAGTAGCTAATAGACAAACAGATCGCCACGCCGATGTGCACGCTCCTTTCCTATCACAAAGATAAAGGTCTCGATTCAAAGCCTTATATCGTCTACAACATTCAGATATTTCCCGCTATTCAGAGTTGCTTGTTATGTTATTTATATTCACAGATGTGTTCAGTTGCTTTGCATACTTGCACTGGGGGTACCGACGCCCATTGGGGCGCTGCATTACTTGCTCGTTAGGTATCATAGACGAGGAGGCGTATCCCTCATGATTCCACTGCGCCTCATAGAGTCATCGCCTCCCGTCATCCGAAGCTGATATTCAGAGTGTAGTTCATTTTCTTTGTTGTACAATACGGGTAGGTCGGAGCCCCGTCCCAACCATCTTATCGTATTCTTAGAGGCTTGCAGACCGTGTATATATATCTCCTCGTGGTAGTTGTGCCGGTCAGGTGGGGTCGTGCGTTTGTTTAGCCGTTAGCGTTTCTAATCGCTGGCTGTGTGGGGCCGTATTCGACAGTGGTGAGACCTTGGTCGTCACGAGATACAAAGATTTTATGTTGAGTTACAGGTAACTAGACAACATGGTGGCCTTGTCATCAAGCAGTTTCCCATAAGAGCGTAATTCTGGTTAGTCAAGGATACAGGACAGGTGACTATAGGCCCAGTCGGTCGGAGGCTGCATGATGGCACCGTTATATAGCCCGTCGATTCAAGGAATCTGAGAGTCACTGTGCACCGATGTGCTTAGGCTCACCGCCTTAGCGGGGCCCAGTCCCGATAGGGCACTGTGTGCCAGTCACACCCCTCAAGGCGGGGCGTGACAATTACCCAGGTATGTAGGGTTATGAATGAGAGTTCCTCTTCACTCTCATGCCCCAATTCCTCTATATGTTCATGAATTCAAGAATTACATAAATTTAATGATCCTATGGGTTTTAAGCTCAAATTTATGGAATTCTCTTTAATTTGATTATATCTAATTTCCCATGTTCTAAAATGTTGTTTTAAGATATATGGGAAGATTTTATATTTAAATTGATTATTTATTTTATAGTTTCAAATTTCAATAAAATTGTGCCCAAGTATGCAAAGTGTCATGAAAAGTCAAATTATGTTTCTATTATGATTTATGATCTTACTAAGCCTAAATTATGACTTATGATTCATGTTATGACTCTATACTCTTTATGGATTTACAAAATCAAGTATATGAATTTTTACAAATATGCATCGTGTCTTCATTATTTATGGAATTTATGGCTCTTGGCTGACTCACGGGCCCTATTCATGGCTAATGATTTGTGAATCTCTATTTATGATATATGCTTCATGGTCATGCTTTTCCTACCTTATGAACTCTTATGTATTTTTAACTATCCATTTTTATTTTCACTTTGGCATAATCGCACATTCCAAGTACGATCGTATACTCTATGTTGTTTCATTTCATGATACAAGCTTGGACGTTCAGGTTTAGTCCGATCGTTAGTTAGATCTTCAGAGTTAGCATTATCCAGCCCATTGGGTGAGTCTTCATCTATTGAGGGCCTTCCTTTATCGCCCTATCAATATTTTCGCCTAATTTTTGGTGAGTTAGTTGGGGTCTTGTTCAATCAAATCGTCGATTATAGAGGATTATCCATTACAGCATGTATTCGCCTTGGATCAGTATTATGTTTTTCGTTGTTCAGATGTTATTAGATTTTCGAATTTCCACTTAAGTATGTCTTGTTATATCCGCTTTCCACTTGTTGTAGCGTTCTTAGCTACTATGTTCATTTCATGGGTCGAGTTCGAGACTATCGGGGTTCCTTGTCCGTGTTCCTATCGGGGCTTATGTTCGGGTCGTGACAGTGAAGGTCTTCCCTTTCCTCCCCTCAATGTCTCCGCCCGCAAAACTCGTTTAGACACTTTATAACAATACTTACACCGATGCTGTCTCTTGATCTCCTTATACTGCCTTCTAAGAACTACACCAAAATTGATTGGGTAGCTCCTTCATCAGCATGTATACCAATAGGACCCGCTCTTTGCATGCCCGTTATGTGTGTCCAAGGGAGACGCATGGCACAAAAAACAATCTTCACCACAATTTTGCCTCCTTATTCATGTAGGGAGAACGTGAGTGCATAGTGAGTGTCATTATGGTCCCTTGCCCAATGGGCGGATGAATGCTCAATACAAAGAGTATGGTGAATGTCACAGTATGGGGGCTTCTATAGTAGAATGAAGTACTTAGATGGGTTTACCGTGTGTGTATCGAGGAAGGCATTGAATGTTTTAAAAAGAAAATAAACCACCCGACCCCGTATTTTTACTTTGATGCTTTCTCCAAACAAAGTGTCCTAGTTTGCAAGAAATTTCCTCCACCAAAGTGAGGTTGCACTTCATCCAGCTCGGCAAAGATGTAACCCAATCCCAACTCTCGCTAACCTTGTCCCGGATGGTGGGGAACTCAACTGCAAGGCAACCTTTATCAATCCAATTATTGGGAGCATATTTGACCTTCTTTTGTGTGTTTAACTATGTTAGTCCATGAGGCTCCACAACTTTTGCTCCAAACCTCCTAACAAGGTCTCCCTCGCCGATAAAGAACTCGACACTTTTGTGCCTTTTTGGAGAAGCTTGAAACCCTTGTTAGATACCTCTATTTTCATCCTTTGTCAGCGTTTGATGCAATGACACCTACCAATCAACAACCAATAACTTCACAATATTAGTTCGTGAACAAAAAGTTAGCTTACTAGGTGTAACGGGTGCAAAGTGACCTCACACTTAATTCGCCATAATACTTGTGAGAATTTTTCAAATAGGATACTCATGATTTCCCCCATTATCATCCCAAATCTTGATATCCAAATTATTCACTAACTTCACATTAGAACAAAGATCATGAATTTTTTCACATCTCTCCTCTATTTTTTTTTTCTTTCTTTTAAAGAATAACTTACTTGGCCATTCCTTTCACATTTCCTCATTTAATTCATAATTCAAGTAACTAAATATGGAAGTAGTTACATTCACCCATTGAACAACTAACATGAAATGTACCACAATCCACAATGAATTAACAGGAATTTTCAACAACTCAAAATTCTTCACATTCAAGAATTTGGGAACTAAGCACTTTCTCTCTCTACAGTCAATACTCTACCTAACAAATTCATGAAATTCAATTATCACCCCCACCTTCATCCCCACAACTTCAAATCACTACATTCAACCAAAAATACAACCAATAAGGATAACACATCATCATGGAAAATTTTTAAGAGATTAAAGCTTATGAAACCCACATTACAAAATTCATGCTTTTCACCAATAATGGTGATATTGGGTCTTTAACTTGTGGAAGAAGGGTATGGGAGAATGCTTTTTACACTAAATATCCAAGAGAGAAGAGATTTATTGGACTTCGCTTGAGAGATTAGTCACCAAGCATCTTGGAGAAGAAAACAATGGGGGACAAGGGAGAGGAAAGTTACGACCTTGGGCGAGGGAGAGAGTAAATTTCAGCTTTGCTTTTTTTTTTTTACTTATAGTGAGAGGGGATGAGTGTGGACTTAAAATAAAGGTGTAAGACATGGTTTTTTGGTAATTTATGGTCCATGGGTCAAATTTGACCCATTGAACCAAAAATATTTGTGTATCGCATACTCGGCTAGCGTTGGTGTGGGCCACCATGCCACACTTATAAAAAATTTCTTCGTGGACAGGGGTTGTATCACGACCCGAAAGTTAGGATCCTGGATTGAGACATGAGACCTAGAACCAAGTACTGTCTCTAAGCTAATTTATACCACAAGGCATAGCATGTACTTAATAACATAAACAAGTGGTAATTAAATTATAAGCATGGATAAGCTGGTATTATATAACATAAGCGAGGCAAAACAACAATATTACAACACTGAATTGCAAAGCTGAATATACTAACTCTTGGCGTAAAACCTCTACAAACTGATGAGCTGCTGGGAAAAGCTCCCAGCTAACTCCAAAGTCTAAAACCTAAACGAGGTAAAACAACTTAAATGAAATAGATAACTCTAGTCCTTGAAAGATGAGGAATCACCATTGTTAGTTGATTAAGTCCGGAATGTTTCTAACTACAAGTTGAGTCAGAGTTCTTGGATCTAAATCATGAAATGTTATAGCATAAAGTATGCGGTTAGTACTTTAAATGTACTGGAGTATGTAAAGGTAAGTAAAACATGTTTAGTAAAACGTTAGCCGAAATCATGCATATAAATAAAAGATCATGAGTAGGACAACATGGTAAAAGTTGTATCTGAGATATACATAATCATAAGTTTGTTATCATAACTGAACATAATTATCGAAGATTTAAAAATAGAAGTCACATCACTTATCATAGTTGAAATCATAAGTAAAAGCTCATAAAATGATCATTTAAATCAAATGTAAAACATAGCATCATAAGTCATGAACATGAGTAACTAAAATCATGAGGAATAATGGGAGACTCTTTATAACCAAGTACCATCACGATAGAGCTTATGTGATACCCACAACTATCACCATCTGGGTAGAGCTACTCCAGAACTCCTCGTAGGCGGGATAAGTACCACGCCAACCATGACATCAATATCAAGCCGAGCCCCAGGGCAAAACAGGGAAACTCTCTGAGAGGTCCCGCACATATATAGATATACCTACGTTGGCGCGTTGTTTTGAGACTGGGGAACCTTGAAACCCCACGCCTACCAGTGCTAGACACTACTCTTAAAAAATATGAATAATGCTCACATAATTTTTCTCAAGTTGAAATCATAACTTCGCACATAGCTTGAATCAACATTGGGAGTCTTTACTCCATATCATATCATAAGCTACATTGGGAGTCTTGACACCAAACCATATGATAAGCTAATCTTATTAGCCTTGACTATATCATAATAAACATACTTAACTTGCATGGGCTTTCCCAAATCTTAAAATCATGCATATTTGAAGTAGAATTCATAAGTCAGAATCATGGAATCATGATTTGAGAGTTCATAAACATTCATGCATACTAGATAACTCATTATACTTGAAATCATGGATCATGTGCTTGAATTTTCATAAAACATCCATAATACGGCATAATCTTTATAAACATGAAATCATGAATTTGTATGTAAATTGAGAGTAATATCTTCCCTAAAAGACATAAATCATCAATTGAAACATGAGAGAATTTAAATACATAGAGATAGTATGGAAGGTTGCGTTGAATTAGGTTAAACCCTAGAATTTAAAATTTTAAAACTTGAGAAGTAGATATCATGAATTTGGACATGAAAGGCCATGAGGATGGGAAGAATTTTCCCCTATAGATAACCCTAACCTAGTTTGAAGATCCCTTGAATTTTCTTGAAGAGCCCAAGAAGATTTGAAGAGGTTTGAATAAGAACCTAGCTCTTTTCTTTGTGAGAAAATCCAACTATCATTCTTTTGAAGAGGGTGAGGATTTAGGATAGGTTAATTCCTCTAATCAGACCTTAAGAGAGCCCAAAACGACGTCATTTAGGATTTAGAAGCATAAGAATTTACCAAATGCCCCCAAACAACCAAATTAAAGCCTGAAACTGGTACTCAAGCAACGACCAATAGGACTGGTTGTGGTTTGATAAGGACTAAATGACCGAGGTCTGGCCCAATGCATGGTGCCGCTTACTAAATCGTCATAACTTTTTACTTCGAACTTCAATTGATGCAAGGTTAGATGCATTGGAAAGAAGAATCCAAGGGATTTGCTGATGTGATGAATAACTCCAATAACACTTTGTAAATTGGGAGCTATGATCATTTAGAAGTTGACCCTTGTAAGAACTTTTATAAAATCAATCGTAAAGAAGGCTCTCAACTCAACATAGTGCTAGAGCTTCCTTGTGACCTTAATATGTACATAACACACTTCTCACACTTAAGAAATTATCTTAACACATTTTTTCCCCAAATTCACTAGGTTCTAGTCTACTACATACCTAGAATGATTCCAAACATAGCCCGAAAGTCCGAGGCAATAATATCTCATCTTACGTAAAGATGGCGTATTGTACCATGATCCTACCATTCCTTACATGTTGCCCATACCTCCCAAGCCACATTCGCCACGAATGCCAATAATGTCTCATACCACCTTACCACGGGTCGTACCATGGCTCGTGGTTACCCAAACTTCCAAAAGCATTTCTCTGATTTTTTCCTACTACAAACTATTACTACGACCCATACAAATCACGTACGAATCATAGGATCCACTCATGAATCCCCGTAGGTCTTGCCAATCTAGAAAATCAATCGGTAGATACAAAGACATCAACAATGGACTGTTTGCTCATACTATGGCCCGTTATACTTTCTCATGGGTTCTGGTTTTGCTCCAATTCACTCTTAGACTCTAATTCAACTACCAAAACCATCAACCAAGATGATCAAACACAATGGTTCTTACAATCCCTTCATCAGTTTAGTGTCATTATACTCGAACTCAAAAGAATGGTCAAACCAATGGCTCATTGGTTGGAAAGACGAGTCGTCATGTGGCTCGTTAGTTAGAAGGACGAGTCAGCTTGTGGCTCGTTGTTTGGCATAGGTGCCATTTCCCTCGTTGTTTTCTCGCCGCAAAGTCTCAGTCTCGATCCGAGGAACTTTTCGGGTGTTACATTATCTCTCCCTTGGGGACATTCATCCTGGAATGTGGGCTAACTAAGCTAGAATACTATGGAAAGAATCCCAGAACTGAACAACTATAGATGAAAGTTAATAGAGTGGATCGACTCAGATCACTACATGATTGAATTTCAATTCATAATTATACATGACAAAGATGACATAAAAGGAAACTTAGAGACATGAACTTGACATGAAACTAAACAGAGTACTAAGGAGGAAACTGCTACCTCATAATGGAACCGAGCCGGAAGGGAAAAAGATATAGGTATCTAGCCATCATATCTACTGCTTGCCACATAGCGCCTCAACAAGTTGATTTCTCCACAAAACTTTCACTAAGGCTACTTCTTTGTTCCTCAACTACCAACTTTGATGATCAAGGATCTCAACCAAAATCTCTTCGTAAGTTTTGCTATCCTTCATACCAATGCTCTTCTCGCGAGCAACCAAAGTTGGGTCATCAATGCACCTTTTTCAAGATAGATACATGGAAACCGGATGCACCGATGCGCTCTACTAGTAGGTCTAGCTCATATGCCACCTTGCTAACTCATCTTAAAACTTATAAGAACCAACATACTGGAGACTAAGCTTCTTTCTCAACCCTCATAACTCCCTTCATGGGAGACACCTTCGTAATACACCAAATCATCAACCTCAACTCAGCTCTCTCTCCTTCTAACATCCGCATAAGATTTCTGATGATTCTGAGCTATTATTAGACATTCCTTGATTAGATGAACTTTCTTCATAGCCTCATGAAACTGATTTGGTCGTATCAACACAACATCACTTTCCTTGAACTGCTATAGGTGATTCACTTCGCTCCTAAAGAGCCTCAAAAGGATCCATCTAAATGCTAGAATAGTAGTCATTGTTGTACACAAACTCAATGAGGGGTAAGTGATCATCCCAACAATCAAAATCAATCATACACGCTCTCAACATATCCTCAAGACTATAAATAGTTTGCTCGGCCTAACCATCTATTTGTTGGTGAAAAGCCATGCTAAGCTTTATATGAGTACCAAGACCCTTGGAAAATAACCTCCAAAACTGGGAGGTGAACCGAGAACCCCTATCTCGAGATGATGGACAAAGGAACTCCATTCAATCTAACTAACTCCCAAATATGAGCCCACAGTCCCTTGTGTCGTACTTAGTTATCCGATCCACTATTACCCATATAGAGTCATGCTATTAGTGTGTTCGAGTCGAATGTGGTTATGCAAACCCAGATTATCTCTTCTACTTCCAAAAAAGACTACTAATACCTCTATCACATACCTCCTGTGACTCGATACAGCAATATTTCCAAAATTCTCACACTCCTCACCCAGGCTCCTAGTTATACTAAATGTCCTTAAGTCCAACAACATACCTCAACCACATTCAAGCCTAACTGACCACACCTCTAGAAACCTAGAATTATCCACTAATAATATTACTTCTATAACACCTCAAAAGTTTCTAAGACTAGATTCGGGACGAAAATGATCAACAAAAAAAGTTAAAAATATCTCTCATAATGACTCATTGTGTGAGTCAAAGGGTATGGAGTAATGTCATGGTAAGTTTCTGGTTAATAGGTTCTAGACCAACGAGTCAAGGTAACGGCTGGCTATTGATGTACTCGTGGTCACGAGCCGTGGTCGTATCTCGCAAAGAAGGCCTAGTAGAAATGAGCTTTGGTACGACTCGTAGGTCCCTATAACGGGTCATGGTTAGAGTCATCATTTGTTTCTAGGTTGGTCTAGTCTGGATCGCTCAATCATGGTATGACTCATTGTAGGGAACAATGGATCGTGGTGTGCACTCGCATGCAAGGAGTGTGAGGAGTTGGAAGCAGTAACAGTGAATGGGTTTAACGATCCATCATCACAAGGTACGACCTGTTGTTTGGGTCAATTGGGAAACTTTAGGAGTTAGGCTTAAGAATAGATGTGACAATGAGAGGAGACCACGTAGTCATGTGGTTCAAGGTACAACTCGTGGTATTAGTCATTATGACCAAGTAATGGATATTTTTCTAATTACATTTTTAAGTGCATTTTTGTAATTCTAAGCTCCTAACTCTCTAATGACATCATTTTAAGTTATGTAATGAGTTTTTTAAGAGGGTTTAACCTATTATAAGCCATTAGATACCATTCATGCAATGTTTAGATCCTTCTTCAAGATCTAAACTTATAAATCTCTCAATATTTTCCCAATTCTCTTGGGCTTTATGATAGTTAGAGAATTAGTCTACCCAAGTATGTAGGGCTATGAATGAGAGTTTTCTTTCACTCATGCCCAAATATATCATCAAATTCATGAATTCAAGTTCTCTAATTCAAGTATATGGTTTTAGAGGATTTTAACCCAATTTTGTAAAATTCTTTTTATGATATGTTTATTGGTCTAATCCTCCATGTACTAAAGAATGTTTAATTTTAATCAACATGCAATATTTTGACACACAATGATTATAAATTGGCAACTCAAGCATCTAAATATTCCTGTCATACAAACGTCAAGAAAGTAAAGCTTATGATTCATGATTTCAAATATGATGAGATATATAGCATGAATAAATTTTTATAAATTACCCATGTATGAATCTATGATTTTTACTTATGAAGTCTATTTCAAGTATGCATGATTTTATGATTTGGGCTAGCCTAACACAGTTAATTATAAGCTCTAATTCATCCAAGACTAAGAAGATCAACTTATCGTATGTTTTAGAGTCCGTAATCCCAATGCAAACTATGGTGTATTTTGGATTCATGACTCCCTCATGTCCAAATTTCGTACTATGCATGTAATTACGATTTCACCATTGAAAAATGATGGGAGAACTATGCATGTTTTTTATAGTAGTATCTAGCACCGATTAGGCTTGGGGTTCCAAGGTTCCCCGATCACAAAACTACACATCAACGTAGAGGTATACATATATATTTTTGTGGACCTCCTCATGAGAGTTTTCCCTTCTCCAAGAGGCCTCGCTTTATATTTATATCATGGTGTCGTGGCTTAGCCCTAGCAAGATTTTGACGGTTTTCCCACTTGAATGTGATAGTTGGGGCATCATGTAAGCTCTATCGTGATGGTGTCGGTTATGACGAGTCTCCCATTTTTCCCGATGATTTTAGTTATTTATGTCATGACTTGTGATATTATGTTTTTTACTAAAGAGATTTGACCCAATGATCGCTTTATAGCTTTTAACTTATGATTTTAACTATGACAAGTAATATGATATCTAGTTTTAGGCTTGGGTCACTATGTTCGATATGATACCTAACTTATGACTATGTATGTCATGTAAGATAGTTTTCAAGATTCATTCCTTACTCTCATGATCTCATGATTTATATTTATATGCATGATTTCACTAATATTTACTAAACATGTTGTAATTGCCTTACATATTCAGTAAATTTAAAGTATGAATACATATTTATGCTATATCATTTCATGATATAGGTTCAGTGTGATACAATTTCAACTGCCGATAGCTCTTTCTCTTTATCACTTAGACCACCCCTACTTTTAGGTGAGTCCTCATTGTTCTAGGGCGTCTATCATTTCGCTTGATGTTTTCATTTTACTGCACTGAGATAGTTGGGGGCTTGTCCCAAGATCTCATCAATTTGTAGAGGCTTTACGTACATACTAGTATGTTCTATTTTGAATGTGGCATTTTGATGTTATCATTCGATATACATTATGTTATTTAGTCTTCCTTTAATACTGCTAAAGTTATCCATTCCCACTTTAATATATTCTCTTTAGTTGTTATCTTTATACCATGGGTTGACTTGGATTAAGTCGCGGGTTTGTGGTCCCGCTTTCATGTCCGTCCCAAATGTGTCGACAACTTCTCCCTTAACAAGAAAGTTGCACAAGTTCGAGCTCGAATCAAGAGTCACTAGTCAAACCATACCATGGTCTGCGCTCCGTACATCACTACCCAATTCAAGCCTATCACTTATGCTTATCCCATGGCCCTCAGAGCTGAGCCGTTATCCAAGAATTCCCTATGGCTTGGCTAATAACTGCGCTTCATGAACTTCTGCATACCTGACCCCTGGGTGGAAAGAATTGAGAGAGTTATCCAACATACACATTGTAACCATCATTTCCATCATGGGGAACATACATAGGGCTTAGAGTAAGAATGCAGAGCACGAATCATTCAAGAAATCTATGATGGGCATATACCTGATACAACACGATCTTATGAGCCACTAAGGAAAACTTAAGGACTGAGTTCATAGAGCTAAGAGTGCTAAGAGACATGAGTTAACATACACAGCCTGGGTCATGACATGAAGCCGAGATTTATGAAATTATGCAAGAAGATCTGAACTTCACCTGAAGTGGTTACTTCTCATTATATGAATCGGAGAATGAATACACGCAAAGAGTCCCTTATAACATAGACATGGGCATAACATGTTTACATATGACACAAGTAGAGTATCATATTGGATCGATGTATGAGCAGACACTTGAATAAGCGTGATCAATCTCCCATACTTAAATAACTCGACTTTCACAATTTCCTGGAACTCAAGACTTGACCTGGTCCTTCACCTTATAATCTCCCCCTTAGCTTTAAGGTCATCATTCTAAGGATTGAACCCCTTCTTAAGCCTAGGATAAAATCACTAGTTCTTGACTTCCTATTAACTAGAGTATGAAAGAAGGTAAAGTTTCCTAAACGTGTTGTAGCCTCTTCTCATAAGTGTGGTGCATTTCACACCCATGAAAAAGACTCACTTAATACCTTCATAAGATCCTGTGACACTCCAAACCTAATTTTCTGACACTGCTTGTCATAACCCGAGCCGGGACTCCTGATTATTGAGGACAGGGACATAGAACCACAAATGGCTCCAAGGTAACCCATAGCACATACATAGCATGACATAATAGCATAAACAAGTAGAAATTAAATTATAAGCATGCATAGCGGAAGGCTATATAACATAAGGACTAAGTAAAAATGAAAATATCACAACATTGAGACGCACATCCGAATATAATAACTCTATATCTGAAAGCCTCTACTAATCGATGAGCTTACTCGGGACAAGCCCCCATCTAACTCCAAAATCTAAAACTAAAACAAGGTAAAGAATTGAAATAAAGTAGATAACTTTAGTCCTCGAAAGATGAGGATTCACCGCTAGCTAATCAAGTTTGGAATGTTTCCAACCGGGAGCGGATGTGGAGTACCTAAATCTATATCATGAAATGATATAACATAGAGTATGCGGTCAGTATATTTAATATACTGAGTATGTAAGGTAAGTAAAACATGCTTACTAAAACGTTAGCTGAAATTATGCATATAATCAAAAGATCATGAGAGTAAGGATCGCACGCTTGCACCGTATCTGGTATACATAATCATAAGTTGGTTATCATAACTTAACATAATGACCAAGATTTAAAAATAGAAATCGTATGACTTTCATAGCGGATATCATCGCAAGAAAAGCTTATAAACCGATTATTAACAAATATGCTATAAAACATAGCATCATAAGTCATGAACATTCTAATAAATCATAAGTATCAATGGGGGACTCATCATAATTGAAACCACCATGATAGAGCTTACGTGATCCCTCCACTATCACACTCAAGTGGGCAGAGCTATCCAAAACCTTGCAAGGGCTAAGGACACTAACCATGATATCATCAATATCAAGCCGAGCCCTCAGGATGGGGGAAACTCTCTTGAGAGTGTTCCAAAAATGTATACATATACCTAAGTTGGCACGTAGCCCAGATTGGGGAACCTCGGAACCCCAAGCCTACTTGGTATGAGACACTACTCTCAAAAAATGCATAGTGCTCACACCACTTTTCAACAAAGCTATAGCTTGAATTCGAATATTTGAAGTCTGAACTCCATATCATATCATAAGTTTCATTGGGAGTCTTGACTCCAAACCATATGATAAACTGATCTTATTAATCTAGACTAAATTATAATAAACATACTTAACTTGCATGAGCTTGCCCAAATCATAAAATCATGCATACTTGAAATAGACTTCATAGGCTATAATCATAGATTCATCAGTTGAGAGTTCATAAATTCATGCATACCAGAGAACTCATCATACTTCTAAAATCATGGATCATAGATTAAATTCTCATAAACATGCACAATAGGGCATAATTTATAAACTTGAAATCATGAATTCGTGAGTAAATTGAGAGTCAAAACTTTCCTAATAGTATAGTCCATCAATTGGTACATGAGAGAATTGAACCCATAAAGATAGCATGGAAGATTGCATTGAATTGGGTAAACCCTAGATTTCACAATTTAGAACTTGAGAAGTAGAAATCATGAATCTGGAATTGAAAGGGCATCAAAATGGAAGAATTTCACCTATTCATAAAACCTAAATACCTTGACTTGATGATCCCTTGACTTGTATTGAAGAGCCCAAGATGATTTGAAGAGGTTTCAAGAAGAACCCAAGCTCTTTTATTGAGATAAAATCCAACTACTCATTCTTTTTTGGAGAGGGTGAGGATTTAGGCTAGGTTAATCTCTTTGACCAGACATTAAGAAAAGCCCAAAAGATGTCATTTAGGAGTTAGGAAGCATAGAAATTCTATCCAAAATTCCCCAAACTACTGAATTAAAGCCTTAACTAGCTGTTACAATGACCAACAGGATAGGTCATTGTTTGATAAAAAAGAATCTCGTACAAAGATTCATCCAATGCCTCGGTGCCGTTTACTAAACTCAAGCTCATAACCTTTTATTAAGAACTCTGATTGATACAAGTTTAGATGCATTGGAAATAAAACTCCAAAGGCTTCAATATGATGTGTTGAATAACCCCAAAACACTTTGTAAAATGGAGCTATGATCATTTGAAGTTGGCCCTTGTAAGAACTTATATGAAAACTCAATAGAAAGAAGGCTTTTGCCTCAACTTTGTGGTAGAGGTTCTTATGACCTTAATTTTATTACTTCTCACACTTAATAAATGATCTTAACACCTTGTTTTCCATATATTCACCGGGTTCAGTCTACCCACACATCTAGAATGTATCAAAAACTTTAGCCCAAAGTCTCGAGGTGTTACAATATCTCATCTTACAGACAGATGGTATGTACTATACCATGTTCCTACCATTCGTTACATGCTACCCATACTAATAAGCCACATTGTCTATTCTCTGGACCTCTTACCACGAACGACAAAAATAGTTTGTACCACCTACCACGTGCCATACCATGGCTCGTGGGTACCCAAATGTTCCTAAGAATTTCTTTTATTTTTCCCTACTATGGACCATCACTATGAGTCATACAATCCAGCATGAATCATAGATCCACTGCAAATACCAGGGCTTGCCGATCTGTGAAAATCAACCTGTAGATACAATGACCCTAACAATGCATCATTTGTTCGTATGACGGCTCGTTATACCTTATCATGGGTTCTGGTTCTGCTCCAATTCACTCTTTGACTCTGTATTCAACGACCAAAAATAAGGACTGGTACGATCAAACAACGGTTCGTATAACTCTCATCGGTTTAGGATCAAGTTTGATAGCTTCGAATATGAAACAACAAACTAAACCAATCATTGTTTGCTGGATGGAAGAGCCATCCTATGTATTGTTGCTTGGCTCAGGTGCCATTTTCCTTCTATTTTTTACTACAAGTCTGGGCTGTTATACCTCGGGAACTCAAGGATCGTAATTCCGGGAGTCAAACGGGGAAAATCTAGAAAATATTGCAGAAATAAAGGATGAGTCATTAGACGACTCAGAGGGAGACCCCGTGAGTCGTCAGGTGGCTCATGGGAAGGATGGACTGGGCTGAGGAGATGAGGTCCCTACAGGTAAGGGAACGACTCATGGTCATACTTCTCACGAGCAATGTCGTGTGTGACGAGGTTGGGGATTAAATAAGAGGTCCGACTAAAGGTACTTAATAGATGGGACCCCACCAGTCGTGGCCATCCCCAATGACTTGTGAGGTGGGTTATGACAAAGCCTATGGAATTTTAATTGAGGCTGAAGCAGTGTATTCTGACAATGACACGACAAGTCGTTGCCTCTCCCGACGAGTCGTCACCCATTAGGTCACTTGGCAGTTTATTTTGGTGAATTAGTAAGGGGGCCTTCTTATAATTTTCTAAACTCCTAAGGCCTAAACTATGTCGTTTTAAGGTTGGAATAGGGTCTTTTAAGAGGTGTTAGTCCATGTTAAGCCTCATTTGTGCATGCAAGAGCGGAGAGGGAGTAGAAGGTGATTCAAGTGTTCTTCCTCAAAATTCTCCAAATTCCATCTTAGGCTTTCAAGGGGAAACTAAGAACCAAGTGTTCCCAGGTATGTAGGGTTTAGAATGGGATTATCCTTTCACACCCATGCCCAAACTTTTTTAAATCATGAATTCTCCTATCTGTCTATGGGGTTTTACCCAAATGCATGAAAAATGATTTACTCTTTATGGGTATGATTTAATTGAGTTTTAATTATGGAATTATGAATGATGGGCTGGTATTATATTATTTTCTTTAAAATCTTGTTTCAAGCTATTTAAATCTAAAATACCCATTGATGAAAGTTCATGAAAGTTATGATTTATGATGAGTGTTCAATATTTTGAGTTTATTGATGATGGAAAAGCATGATTTCAAGTTCCCATGTTTATAAGCATATTTTGGAAAGAATTGAGTATGTTAATGTATTGGGAAATGCCCACATACAAAGAAGGATTTACGATTTATGAAACGACTCACCTGATTTATCGATCTTATGATGTCGGGCCTAAGTGAAAAGGCTTACGATTCTTGGCTAAGCATTTTGAAGGAGATCAATGATGATAAATGTTATATTTTAGTTAACACGAATTATAATTCATGATGTTATTGACTATGTATACATATATGCATGTTTTTAGGAGCCGTGTCTAAAGACCGAGCAGCCCTAAGAACAAAGAACTACGCCAATGTCTCATAACCATGTGCCACAGTGGGTTCTAATGTTATATATTGTATTGATACCGATCCCCTCAAATGTGATATCACGCCTAATGCATGACCTCGCCTGGAAAGTCACGGTCATCTCTGCCCACTTGAGTGAGATAGCTGGGCCATCATGAAAGGCTCTACCATGATGGTGTCGCTAAGACGAGTCCTCCCATTGTTCCGCATGTTTTATGCATTTTTATATTTATGTTATTGGCTCAAGTTATGTTTTGATAAAGTTTACATACAATTATGATAATGGATGGATTCTGAACGATTTGAAAGTCTTGGAGCCTTCCTTCCGTTTACTTATGAAGTTTATGATACAAGCATGATATCCTTCTATGTTTATTATCAGTTTATTTTACTTTTAATCTTTGCTTGTACTTACCTCGCATACTCGATACCTTCCATGTATTGACCGCATATTCTATGCTGCATCATTTCATTATACAAGGTTCGGATCTCGGCTCATCCTCACGTTAGTTCACCTTAGCTCTCGCTCACTATTGGTGAGTCCTCATGTTCTGAGGGTCGTTTGACAGACTTTCATGTTATTATGTTTCATTATTGGTCGGGTTAGTTGGGGAGGTTTCCCATCAACCCATCTTATGTAGTAGAGGCTTTCGCACAGGATGTAGAACTCAAACTCTATGTGAATGCCCAAGACTTCCAGCTTGTTACGCTATGCTTATGTTTCCATTATGTTTTATGCTAAGTATTCCACTTTATTAAATGAGATTAGATGTGCTGCATGTTCCATGCGGTGGACTTGGGGTTTCTCAAGTCCTCGTCCCGTATCTACGATTCGGGTGTACTTTCGTGTTGTGACAAACTTGGTATCGAGCAATAGGTTTGAGTTTCCTAGTTTTTCTAAAAGCCACATTAAGTAGAGTCTTTTTCATGGGAGTGAAGCACGCCACACCTATACGAAGAGGCTACGATACGTTTAGGAAATGCTCCTTCCTTCAAGGATTCTACCTCGCGCGCAGTTGAATTTCTCTCTCTCTTTCCTCTAACTCATGCGATACACGTGTGCATAAACATGTCTTCTCAGAACAACGATTGAAGTCAGGCAGCACCACTAACTCTAATGGATTCCATGCAAGTTACAAATATGGAGCTCGGAGCCGCTCTTAGAGTGTTGATGTGAGCTACGATCACCTGTACTTCGGCTAGCAAGCTATCGCACCTGGGTGAGCCCTATCATGGAAGTAACATCTATTAGGACTCAAGGACTATGAAGCAGACCCCACCGTAGGTTGGTAAATCGAGTGTGGTTGGGAAGTATAGAGGGGGAAGGAGAGAGGAACAAGAGCTCAGGCCGTTGAACTTGAGGGGTCTCAACAAGGGCCTTCCAGTAGGGGAGTCACTTTCAAATCCGCTAAAAATCTCAAGCCCAAGCTTCTCGGGGATGCAAGCCCCAGGTGAGGGAGATTACTTATCCAACTTGCGGGCATTGCGTGGAAGCACCATCGAGAGAATGCTTGGAAGGTCTGGGATATTTGCTTTTATTGTGGCCAACTCGTCATAAACATAAGGATTGGTGTTGCAGCCTAAGCGACTACTTGGAAGGCTATGCTCTAAATCTCTTTCCATCAGTTCCATAAAGTCTCCCACCCTCCGTAGCATGGTATCAATAGTAAATGGTCGACCAGCTTGTACATCTAAGGTATGTTATAATATTTTTAATCAAACTCACTCCCGATTATTTTGAGAGCCTACCGTACAAGGTGTGGCTGTGTGATTCCTCGTATAATATTGCAGAGACCTATTTTAGGTGGTAGGCAAATACAAGAGTATGAAGTATTCAACGATAGCTTTGGAGGTGAATGGGCAGTCCGGAGTTAGTGATATTAGTGTAAACTGTAACAAAGGGTCCCGTATCTTCATAGAATGATATCTCTAATCTTAGAGAGAGATGGTAAATGAAGGGTTGTGTTGGATCTTAAGTTTTAGAAAGAAGTTATAAGGATGGTACTTAGGGATAATCAACCCATTCTCATTTAGAAGCTCATGTCGCTTTGATGTTGCGCTTAACCCATGCTTACGTTCAAAACTCTAAGCAGATGATGGGCAACCCCGTTAGTCAACGACCCCAAATATTTACTCCATGACTCCATGCTCTATCTTCATGTCATTACCCTCGTTGCGTATGTGAGCTCATAACTTTTAGTACGCCGCCTTATAAACTTAGTCCTTAAGATCTGCCTTATCGACTCATGAGAATCGCCTTATATCGTGCATACATGCCCAGCCTTGGATTCCTTGAATACCCGGCTCATGATTTCCCTTACCTGTGCTCTATGGGTAGTCCTCACAATGTAAAATGATAGTTAAGATGTGTACGGCCTCAGATAAACTCCCTACCCTCGCTATAGTGTCAGCATGTAGTGGTTTAAAGTGCAATGATTAGCCAAAACCTGGAAAACAAATCCATGGTCATTTGTGATTTTGACCTATTTCCTTAGCTGAACCTTTTCAGATCTTTAGTTTTCTACTAATGACTTGCGGAGATGGATGAAACAATTTCCAAGATGATCCAATAAAGATTGGATAAGATTCTCGATTTCCTTTTTAGGAGGGCGAGAAGTTTGAGAGGTTTGACCAACGTCAATACTGTGTCAACGAGCTCAAATTTGGGGTTTTGAAAGTTCTGTTAGTACCGGATGGTGATTTATGACTTAGTTGGGTAGTTGCATGGGTCCCAAGGTGATTGGGGATTCATTTGAACATTTTGGTTAAGTCGAAAACTTTAAGGAGGTTTAGCTGACTATGGTCGACTTTTGATAAAGCAACCTGATATCGATGGTTGATGAATTCAAACAGGCCTGGAGTGTGTTTTATGGTTGGACTGTAATTGGGTTGTGTAGGTGGAGTTCCATGAGCTTCGCCGGATTTGAACGTTTAGTGTTTAGCATGATTTTAAGTATAAGGTGTGGTGTCATGGTTCAGGATGGATCCGAATTTTTCTTGATGATTGGGGGAAAAGATAGATAAGGTGAGATCCTATCTTAGTAAGGTCGAAGGTAGTCGCTCAAATCAAGGTGAAATGCTCGAAAGAGGGAGATGGGGTAATTTCAATAACAAGGTAGTTGGGGTGATCATTGCCTCTTATTGGGTTTGTCGACAATAACAGCTGCTACCATACCAACCTTGGGATGGCTCCGTTTGAGGCTCTTAGCATTGGCAGAGATGATGATTGCCCATCAGATGGTTCGAGGTTGGTGAGGAAGAAATGATAGGGACAAATTTAGTTCATGAAGCTACGAAGGAGGTTCGGATAATAAGGGAAGGATTGGAAACATCCCCTAGTCACCAAAAGTCTCATGCGATGCAAGGAGGAAGGATCTTGAGTTGAGGTTGAAGGTATTCTCCCATGAAGGGAATGTGATGCGATTTGGAAAGAAAGGGAAACTCGGCCAGATATGTTGGTCCCTACCGCCGTGAGAAGAGTTGGCAAGTGGCATATGAGTTGGACTTTCCATCGGAGTTCTTCTGTAGTTCATCTCGTCTTTCATGTGTTGCTTTTGAGAAAGTACTGGATGATCCAGCCTGGTAGTCCCGTAGATAGCATTGGGGAAAAAGACACTTTGGTTATGAAGAAATTCCCATTGAAATATCGATTGTTAGATTCTGGAGATTCAGGAACAAAGAAGAAGCCAATTAAAGTATTATGGAGAAATTAGCATCTTGAAGGGGAGCTAAGGGGAAGCCAAAGCGTATATGATGGCAAGATATCCACACCACCTCTCACTGCAAATTTCTGTACTCGCTGGGAGGTACTCGCTTGCCCTAAACCTCTAATAAATTTTCATGTTCGCCTATGCGTACAAGTTTGTTTTATAATGTGGTAAATATAAGAGATGTCCGAATTCAGCTCGCTTATGTGGTTCTTTTCGGAGGTAGTCAACCATAGTTTCCACTAAATGACGTATTTGCATATGATGATAGATTGAGCCGACTTTCTCGTATTTTTCTAACATTCAAAGATGAATGTTCCCAACGGGGAGATATTGTTATACCGCTGAACCCCAAGGATCGCACTGGAGTCAAACGGGGAAAATCTGAAAATTTTGAGCAAGGTGATGAGTCATTAGATGACTTGCGAGAGACCACGAGTCAAGTGGCTCGGGAAGGCCGGACTGGCCGAGGAGCTGGGAGGTGGGGTCCCCACGGGCATGGGAATGACTCATGGTCGCCTACCACAAGTAGTCGTCAACTGAGGATGAGGTTGGGGATTAAATAGGATGTCTCGACTGCAGTACTTAACGGATGGGACCCCAAGAGTCGGCCGTACCAACAACTAGTGAGGTGGGTCATGAGGAAGCCTATGAAATTTTAACTGAGGCTGAGGCAGTGTACTTGACGGCGACACGAGTCATTGCCCATCTCGACGAAGTCATCGTGTCACCCATGTCACCCGACGCTATTTTCTCGCAAATTAAAAGGGCCTTTCACTCCTGCAAACTCCTAGTACCTAAACTATGTCGTTTTAAGGTCGGAATAGGGTTTTAAGGGGTTATCCATGTTAAGCCTCATTTGTGCATGCAAGAGTTAGAGAGGGGATTAGAAGGTGATTCAAGTGTTCTTCCTCAAAATTCTCCAAATTCCATATATTGGGATTTCAAGGGAAAAATTAAGAACCAAGTGTTCCTGTAGTATGTAGGGTCAAGTACTATCTTACGAACCCTAAAAACTTATATCCCTAAGGATTGCAGGAGAACTGTGAGACAACTATTGAAGATACTTAATTCAATTAGCAGTTGCAGGATATTGATATCCCCATCCAGCAACAACAAAATCAATTCTCCAAAATCATGACATGGAATCGAAACTTACTCTATGCTTCTTTTATCCTTATTCGTTCTCTTCTAAGTTTAACTAATAAGCCAATAGATTGTATTCAAAAGGTGATCAGAATAACAAATAAATATTAAATCAAAGTAAGTACAAAATAATCCAAAATCAGATTAAATGTCTAGCATAAATGAACTTTCAAACTAAGAACCATCAAGCTTGTGGTCGAAACTCTTGATTAAGGTGTTTAGCCACTCATGTTCAAGAGTAAACCCATAAAATCATTATTCGAAAAATAAAAAGTAATGAGTAATAAAGAAAACCTAAGAAGAAAATGGAACTTCATGTCTCTTTGTTCTTCCCCCAAAATGTCATATACCCATAACAAATGCCGTAGCAATGTATTTATAAGTTGGAAACAAATTCTTTGCCCTTATATGTAGCACCAGCTTTTGGACTTAGAGAAATAACTCCCAAACAGAGGCTGACACTCCACTTTTTTACCCATCTCGCCATACTTTGCTTGAATATCTTCGATGTTTGGCCTCAGGTACCTCACTACTACCACTAATGTGTTAATCAAAAATTCTACAGTTTAGTGTTTGAAAAACACTTCAAAGCACAAGAGTCTTGGAATATTTTTCTTCTGAAGTTGGGGCTCTAGTGCTTCACTTCCCGAAGCACCAAAGTGTTAGAATATTTTTCTTCTATAGTTTGTGGTCCGGCATGCCACGCTAGCCAATTCACCAACTTCTAGACTCATTTTCCGACTTTTGGGATCCGTGCACCACACCATCCAAATGCACCGGCTTAGTTTTGGCCAAGAACATCTCCAAAAGTTGCCGCAAAGCTCCATCCTTTATAGCTCTTTTTGGGGTCGATTTCCACCACATTCACCTAGTAAGCAATTCTATAAAGTAACAACATAGTAATACAAGCATATTCATAGAAATGATACACAAATACATGACAAAATTCAAAATACAGAGGAAAAGAGATTAAAATACGTATTTGTCCTATCATCAGTTAGCAATTCAACAATTAATCATACCGGGGAACTTATCGCCACCCCAGAAGGCTCTACGCGTGGAATATCTCTCGAACATATCCAAGTTCGACAGCCACCAAAGCAAGTCATACCCTATAAGTATGCTTCAACCCTATTGGATCTGCAAAGTTGGAAAAACTTCCGCGTGTTGGTACTTGCAAAGCCTCAAGGGAATTCATTATTAGTCAATAAACATTTTACAAGTATGAATACAAAAATAATCAAGATCCAAATACATATACAAAACAACCCACAAATCGACCAACATGCCACAACCAATACTCGCCAATGTGACTCCACTCTCACTTATTCAATCGTCCCATAGTCGTATCACAACATACAAGTCTAAGAACAAACCCTTGAGCTATATTCCCCGACTCCAAATCCCAACATAACTTAAGCTCAATACAATTATAAGAGTAAGATTCAAGGGTTACAAAATAGACAGCTTGCACGACGATAACAATAAAGCACAATACACTGAAATATGTCGAAAAGAGATACAAGAAAATCCTTAAATACCTCTCGATCGACGACTAAGAAATCCCAGCCAAGTTTTCATGCTAAGAACACCAAAGCTACTTTCACGAATAGAGATCCTCAACCACATGCCACAGTACAATAATTTGTTTGACAAAGAAAAGGTGTACAATAATATATACAGAAAGATTTATTTGAATATATTATAGAAAATTCACAATATGAGAACTTCACACATCCACAAGGTCCATATCTATGATATATATGAATATTAATGAGGAAGAACACTTACCTAGCTAGTTCCCCATGAAACAACAAACTACGGCCAACACCTAATAGAAGAAGCAATTAATCAGTGATAGAAAATTATGTACTAACATAAATTCGATAAGAATTCTACCTAATCAATTCTCAATATCCAAAACAAGAACAAGATGATGATGTATCAAATACATAACTCACCATATCTTGGAGTTGAATCTTTGAAATTGGGTTCGGCTTTCCGTGAGTTCAAAGGGGGAAAAAGTCATAGAAATCAGCTCTAACTATAGCTAGTACATCTACAAAGTTATATATAAGTAGTTCTACCTTCTTAATCTATAAGAATTGTGAGATTTTGCCGCCGAATTAAACTCGTTTTGGTATGTTGCCGCGATGTTGCAAAAGCTATGGATGCTGGCCTACTCATTGAACTATAAAGGCCCTATTTCATTGGTATAAGTTGGGAAATGGAGGGATTATAAGTTCATAAAGGAAGTGTGATTGATTAAAAGTATTTCGACTATTGAGGTATGTTAAGGATAACTCTTTTGCGTATTCTTGTCGTGTAGTTGATACGACTTGTACGTCTATAGTAGCTTATGATTGTATATGTTGTGTTTAGCTACTAGGAGATGAATTGAGGTTGTAACATAGTATGCTTTGTTGGGAAATAGTATATTCAATTTGACTATCGCTAGAGCATCATAGATATTTCCCTGTTCACATATTTACGTCCTGAGGTATTACTCGATGTCTTGATGTTTTACCAAGGTCTTAGAAGCTTGTAGTTAGTTGTTGAAGGTACCTTGTTAGGTTGATAATAGGCGCAACGGGCGACAGTGGTCTTCTGTTTGATGCCTATATAGACGGTAAAACTTCCGCCAACATGGCTGGCAAATTTTGATACCCGCATAGTCATGACATCTTGAAGTTTGAGTAATGGTTACCAGCTTAATGTTAACATAATTTTCAGTGGATTCACACTTGTCGAACAGCATTTCAGGTCAGATTGTCAAAAAGAATGCAGTGAAACGCCTATGAATACTGAATCGATATATCATGTGAGTTCCTTGCAGACCATTGCATAGAATGTAGCTACACTTCTGGATACTGGCAGAGCCACAGTTTGTTTCTGGAAAACACAGATAAATCAACAAGGCTGCCGCACATGAGATATAGACTGAGTTATATGATTGCAGTGTTGTCATATCCAAAGTTTGACACCTTGATAATCAAAACCTAGTATCACAGACACCTTCAAAGATGAATATGGTCTGCAGATACATAACATCTAATCAGTATCCAGTTAGTAGCATTTTGTAGTCGCTCTAGGCGAGGGAACCATATAGATTTCGCCTAAAACCTTGTTGTTTTCATGAACTATCATTACTAGTATGACCTTCAAATTATCGCCTAGGTCACCCTGCCCTCACCATTTTCTTTCCAAGCCGATCACTCTGTGATTGCTGCCATGACCATATGGTCAGCTCTGGGCACATGGAATCTGTCTGTTGGCCGCTACATCGAATGTTTTAGGGGAAAGGCGTATTGTGTTAGCCTTTAGGGGCTATGTAGCTTACTTAATGTATGTGTAGTATATAGTTTAGGCTTGTGAGATGTTATATGTATACTACATGAGCGAGATATACTCACATAAGTTCCTATGGGGCTATATTATCCTCACAAAGCATGTTAAATCAGGAGCTGACTTGTATTGAGGCCTGGCAGAGCCATTTGATGTCCTGGTGTCCCTTACCAGCCTTCCCTATGCCTAAGTTGGCATCACGACCTCGCAGAGCCCTCGGGGTGTGCTCATGGTGCAGTTACAGAGCATAGAAGGCCTAAATACAGTTATAGTGGAGCCCATATTGCTTAGAGACAACTGCAGAGTTTGCTTCGATCACAGTCCAGTGATTTGTTATATCTTAGTTGGGCGCTTGCCTACAAACTGGCAGAAAGGATACGAATAGGAGGAAAGTATATAAGATTACTTGCACTGATTTGGGCTATGTAGCTCTATAGGTTATTTCTGTGTTTCTGTACCTCTTAGGCTTATAGGGGCCAGGTTAGGTTCTTTTTTGTATATTTTCTTTCTAGATACAGTTTATATCAGAAATCATTCGTGTTAACTTTTTGGCCCTCGTTGTTTACTTTGAAGTTCTTTATCAATTTTTATTCAGTTATTACTATCATTTCCTTACATATTTGATACAAATTATACTAACGCAGTGCATGGGGCGCTGCATACCTACCAGCAGGTTCAGACAAACAGGTTTCGCGACCTCCTAGTAGCCGTTCGTATCCAGCAGCATTGGCTGGCTCATTTTCAGAGTGGCCCGATATTAGTGGTTTGCCTATATTGAAATGCATAGTTTTTGGGTAGGCCGAGGCTCGTCCCAACCAAGAGTTCCATTTTGAGAGGCTTGTAGATCATAGTCCTTAGATAGATATGTGCTAGTGGTTCAGGCCTAGTTAGAGCTCCTGCTAGGAAGCCTTGCCGGCTTGTTATATATATGTATTGTGCGACTACTACCTTTTGTTATGATTTAGAAAGCATAGTTGTCTTGTTTGACCTGGCCATATGATGATAGTGTTATTACAACTGTTGGGTTAGTTGTTTTTGTGCAGGTTTGTATTGCGTGCCTTGTCGGTCCGAGGCTATATTTGAGCTAAGATATAGTTATTTGTCTTCTTGATATGTGTTGCTGGCATGCACGGTGAGTGTATGTGTCCAAATGTGTCAACTCATAGTCCAAGATAGCATTAGTTCCAGTTACACTCACAAGGCGTGACACAACCCCTTCAAAATGACAAACACTGTAGAAATATGATGGGAGGGAAACATGTACTAGTTAAAGGATTCACATAGCTAGACTTGGATTTTTAGTCACATTGATCTTCTCTTCAATTGTACAAAGACCCTAAGTTTTCTAAAGATAAATTGACAGCTGCAATATTTTGGAGTTGTATGGAATGATGTAAGAACCAACCAAAGGATTATATATATTCCATGTATCTAAGGCCTTACTTGGACGTGTCTCGTTTCCGGTAATCTCGCAAAATATGAATATCTCTAACATGAAGTCATATTGGTGAAACAGTTTAATAATAATTTTGAAACAAGAATCATAGACCATCAATTTGATATAGTAGGCCTTCTAACTCCTTATATATCAGAGGAAAAAAATCTGAGACATCGTACACAAATTTTAGAGAATTTAAGAAAGTAATTTATGATAACTTTTGCCGACTTTTGTTTTACAACTTGCTTGACTTCAAAACGTAACATACGATTATAGAGTTATTCAAATACCTCATAACACATCCTTCTTATCATATTAAGAGCTTTTGTCCACCTTTTAGAGTACAGATTTATTCATTAAATTATCCAGGTGTTACATCCTTCCCCCTTTAGGAGCATCATCCTTGAATGTTAACTACACACACAAATAAGTTCTAAGAGTTGGCGCACCACAAAATACTACATACTCAAATAGAATCTATGGATCCATAAGAAAAAAACCTAAAAAAGACAATCTTAGATCTGCCAAGGTAAAAACACGTTGCACCAATGAGTACAAGAGATGGTGATCATACATGTTGCCACATCTAGCCACTAATCCGATATAATCCTCTCGAGTGATAAGCATCCTCTATACAAGTTACCAAATGTAGATCTAGACCCAACTCCTACAACATCAGACTTATCGCATTGTTTCTGATCCAGAAAAGGATAATAATCCTAGATAACCTATAGACTTTTGCTTATTAGTATGTTGTGGAACACACACATAAGCAATACTTTACTAAAAACCCTTGTAGACTCCTAGATGACATTTACAACACAAGTCTATCCCGCCCCAAACTAGAAGGTGCGCGACTAGCATTCGATGACTCTGACCAACCTAAAAGCCAACTAGTAATAGTTGAGCAAACGAGGTTTACAAGTATAACACAATAGAATAATAAAAATAAATACAAAAGCTAACATTAATTTATAGTGAAATCCGCCCTCAAACCAACACTTATATACAATAGTCTAATGAGGTTACTTAAAAATAATAACTGCACAAAGGCTTGTGCCACTCCAGCCTCTGCCAATAGTTTGACAATTGAAAATGATGTCTATGCACCACTATGACTGTAACCGCTAACACATGACTAGGATAGGCCCCTAACTACCCCTATATACATATGTACTAAAAGTAGAATGACTGACAACTCTGAAAAACTAATGGAGCTCACTAATAACTAATACTCCTTCTCAGCTACGTAGGTTGATTTTGTCGTCGATCAACACTTATAAGTATGAATACAATATCCCTGTGCTCATGGCATTGGTATAGAGACGTATTGAGTATGTAATGTGGCAAAAACACAAGATATAGGAACAATAGGAAGGGATACATAAGGAACACCAATAAGAAATTAATAAAGCATCCCAACCTGTGACCAACTCAAGCTCCAACAACTCACCCGCCTCAACACTGCTTCCCAACAACCATAGTAAATCTCAAACTGCGCCACACTCACATATTTATTTCACAACTAACTAGAATAAGCAATAATATAGAGTATAATCTAATAGTAATCCGAATAAGAATCGGTCACAAGCTTTTCTTGAATTTATCACAGCTATACAGGCTATCCATACCGAAACTAACCATGTTAAGAACAACTCTCAAATATGCACAAGCTCGACCTGCATCGAAGGAAGCCATCATACCTTGTAGATCAATATCAACCTTAGAGCTAGACATGTAGCCGGAATAAATCTTGCTCTTTGGGTACTCACAAAGCCTTAAGGGCATTCACAGTTAGTTCACAAACATTATAACACATGAATACACAACACAATCAACTTTCAAATACATATACAAAATAACCACAAATCGACAAACATGCCACCAACCGTGTTCACGATGCAACTCTAGATTCACATATTCAATCGTTAAATATACGTGCCATACAAGTCTAAGAACAAATTTAAACTATATTCACAACCCTAAATCCCAACATAATATGAAACTCAAAACAAGAGTAAGAGTAAGATTCAAGGGCTAAAAAATAGAAAATCGCATGACATAACGTCAATACAATATTCAATAAAAATAGATGGAAAAGAGATAGGAGAAAAAGCCTTAACATATCTCTCAATCAAAGACTAAGAACCTAGCTGAATCTTCACATTATAGGGCACAAAATACTGCTAAATAGGTCCTCAACGACAATCCACAACAAAACAAATCTCATTTGACAAAGAAATGGCATATAACAATATATATACGTATAGGACTTCTATGGAATCGATTATATAAACTCAACACGAAAATATAACAACAAAAATAAGTCTATATCTATTATATATATATATATATATATATATATATATATATATATAAGTGCTAAGGAGGAAGAATACTTACCCAACTAGCTCCCACAAAATAGTAGCTCACCACAACACCCAACACAAGTAGCAACTAATTTGATAAGAAAATGGCATACAACACAAGTTCAATAAGAATTATACAAAATAAATTCTTGAAACCAAAAATAAGAATAATATGAAGATCTTTTGTGAAATACCTCACCATAACTAGAAGCTCAAGAAGAAGGAGGGATACCCATGAAACAGCCCCTTGAACGTGTCAAAAATTAGCAACACATCTTTACTTTATTTCACAGCAATTGGCATATCTTTAGAGTTCACTTGGTAAACTAACCCTTATTATTCTAGCGTTTCAAGAACTAAGCCATGAAAATATAAAGGAGTTTAAGATAGAAATGCTCAAAGGACGCAGGCAACATACAAACTGTCTACCCGGAAGATGGTCTCGCTCTCCTACCATCCTTCCCAATCAGATTTCAAAATCCAGCAAAAAGGGTCCTTACTATATGTTTGAAAGAAAGGACCATCTTTCAAAGGATGGTTCGTTAATTGACGAGTGGAATTGAGCTAGGTGTAATGGGATTTATAATGTATGGAGCAAGGTACGGACCATCTATCTGGAGAATAGCCCATCATTCGAAGGACGACAAGCTACTTGAAAAAGGTTAAAAGTAAAGTCTGGACCAAAGAATCATTTTGCCTTCCAGTAGTGACAACCCATCTTTGTACACATGGTACTTCGAAGTTTGAATAAATTCGGGCTTTTAGACATAGTATAAATAGATTTTTATTTTAATTTTGAGGGATATTTTTCATTATTAGTCTAATATTAAGTAGAGTATACAAATTAGCTAGTTTACCCCCAGTTTCAAAGTATATTCTAGATCTTAACTTGTAATTTGAAGATTTTAATTCATGTATTCAAGATTTCAATTTCTATTGGTGTTGCTGTCTAATACTTTAATTATCTTCTTCTTCATGGTGGGTAACTATACCTGCATCTAGTGTTGTGAACCCTAATGATCCCAATTTGTTAAAATTAAGTTTGGACTTATGAATATTTGATTGATTTCTTGCTTTGTAGTGTGTGATTGGTGATGAGAGTTATCCTATCCTTCTTACCTTTATGAAGCTTGAAAGAGAAAATTTAGGTTGGGTTTGAATCAATCAATGATAACTCAATGCATAACGTTTGTTTAATGGTACATAAATCATGAGGAACAGTGGGAGATTTCTTATAACGACATTCCCCATATGAGCACACATGGAGCCCGACTTGTAAATCCCTAGTTGGGAGGGAATTCATACCTTGTCAAGGGTAGAACCATGAAAGAGGTGTGATATCACAAACAGAGGCCCATTTGGGCAAAGGGGACAGTATCATGGAGGTCCCATCGTGGCTATGTTAGCGTGTAGTTCTGAGACTCGGGGCATGCTTGGACCCCGGGCCTACTTGATGTTAAATACTACTCCCAAAATATATATAGTGCTCATAGGATAATATATATATGAGATCATAAATAGTTAAAATCATGATAATCATAAGCATGCTTGAAATACATGAACTAGCCATGAAATAAGGTCCTTGAGTCGGCCAAAATCATAAATCTATAAATCATGAAGTTCATGCATACTTGTAAAACATATATATACTTTCTATTCATAAATTCATGATAAGTATTTGGATGTAAATCATATAATAAGTCATAAATCATAATGGGTTAATAAATACCAAAATCAAAGTTGAATCATAACTTGAACTTTCATGAAACATTCATAATTGGGCATAGTTTGTAGAAATAAAATATAAATAGTTATAATATCTCTGTCACGACCCGAATATAGGCTCCGAATCGAGATTGACAGACAAGGGAGCCCCCGAGAGACTCCAAGTCAACCCATGGCATTAACGTATATCTAACTCAATCAAATAAAGCGGAAGACTTAACATAATAAACATAATGGAAGTCTAGTCATAACATAACATTAGATCGGAATTCACTTCATACATGACAAGACGATTACTACATACAACTGGAAGCCTTGCACACATCTCATGGGTTGATACAACACTCCCAACCAACTCGACAAGTTCACATTTAAAATACAAGATAACTGGTAACGAATGGTCCTCGAGAGATAAAGACTCACCACTGAAGCTGGATGCTAACTTTGAAACTAGCTAGTGATGGGGCCGAGTTTGACTATTAGAGCTCAGACGCAAAACGATACAACATGAGTATGCAACAAGTACGTGAAATCGACTAAGTAAAACCACTTAATAAGTAAAATCATTTAAAACATGCATAATATAAAACATTAAAAAGATAAGAATCTGAGAATTGGGCTTGCATGCTATTTTCTCAAATAATGATCTAAACACTATAACTATAAAACATCATAACTAAATCAAATGACCCAAAGCCGAAATCCGGTAATTGTAAGTAAATCGTACACTGAGTCAAACCAGATGAACATGTATATACATATATCATGAATGATAAAACATGCATAACTGAACCTGTGAGGAATAATGGGGGACTCATCATGTAGCCGGCATTACCACGAGAGCTTATGTGGTCCCGACTATCACACTCACGAAGCTGCCTAAATTTGCTAGGGCAAGACGCTACCATGATATCAATATCATGCTAAAGGCCCTTGGGGCAGGGGAAAAGCTCACGAAGAAGGTCCCAAATAATATGATATACCTACATTAGCGCGTAGTTCTTAGGGCATTGGGTTGACTGGACTTTAGCCTACTCCTGCTAGACACCACTCCCGAAAACATGCATATGGTCTCCATCATATTTCAATGAAGCTGACCGTCATCTAGTGACAAAGCTGAATAATCATGTACATATAAAATCTGAAATCATACATGAGGAGCCTTATTCAAACCATACCACAAGCTGAACATAATTGGGAGTCTTGACTCCAAAACCATGTGGTAAGCTAATTAACTTGAAATCATAAATCATACTTGAACATATGGGCTTGCCCAATACTTAAACATGCTTGAAAATACTTGATTCACTTGAAAACATTATCATAGACATAGGGCAACATGAATACATGCTTTTCAGCAAAAATATGTCATCATACATAAACATGCATCATAAATCTCAACTTTCATAAACTTCTCATGTATGGGTAACATAATTTATAAAATTTGAAAACATGATTTATAATGGAAGACATTGTAAGACTTTCCCATGAATCATAATTCAATAATAGAAACATACTTAGATAATACCCATGGTAGAAATAATAGAAACATACTTAGATCAACCTATGGTAGAAACTTAGAAAATTCATGCATTAGTTTAAAACCCATAGGATCAACATATAGATTTTCATAAATTAGAGAGGGATTAGGCAGGGGTGTGAACAAATTCACCCATTCATAACCTTACATACCAGAGAATCTGATTCTACAACTTCTCTGATTTCCCAAGGAAGAACTGATGAAAACTTTAAGGAATTAAGTTTAATCACCTCTCTATACTTCTATGTTTGCATGCATGAATAGGAATCACTTAGATTGAAGTTATCCCTCTTAAAACTCACTATTCATAGCTTAAAACGACATAGTATAGGCTTTAGGATCATAAGATTATGGAAAAGCCCTTAAAAATTTGTAGAGAAAAACTGACTGCCAGTACCAACGAGGGAGTGGACGAGTCGTTACCACTAGGCACGAGTCGTTACCTCCTGTTGTTAAATGCACTGCCCATTTTCCTCAAAGGGTCCTCATGAGGGACCTAACGGCTCGTCACTGGTCACCTTCTATTACCTCCACTGCCTAAAACCTCAAGTCCCTAATCCACTGCTGACCACGACTCACCTAACGAATCATGGCGTATGACCATGATTCGTGGCATCCATTCATGGGGTACACTACCAATTCATCCTTCATCCTTCAACTGCCTTTTACCATGGTTGACCTAATGGCTTGTGGTATGGACCACGACTCATGGTCACACCCGTGGTCACCCCACTTTGAAATTTCCAGGCCAATCAACACTCCTCACCACGAGTCACTTAATGACTAGTGATCAACCTGAAGGGTCACATGACGACTTGTTCTATGACCTGGTTAGAAAATTCTATTTTTTCTTTTTTAATTCCCCGAGTCTGATCTTAGGGCTTCCAGGGTATAACATCTTCCATGATTCATAAGACATAAATTTATACATGAGAGGGATTAACCCATAGATAGATCATAAGGTTTTTATAAGAATTGGGATAAAACCCCATAGGATTATCAATAGAATTTTATGAATTAGAGAGATATTGGGAATGAGCATGAACAATTTCACCTATTCATAACCCTACATACCTAAGAGAATCTGATTCTATAACTCCTCTAATTGGACAAGGAAGAATTGATAAGAACTTGGAAGAAATTGAGCTTGATCACTCCTCTAGACTTCTACACTTGCATGCATGAATAGGAATAGCTTAGAATGAACTTACCCCTATTAAAACAATACTATTCATAGCTTAAAACGACGTAGTTTAGTCCTTAGGATCATAGGAATTACGGATAAGCCCTTACTAAATTCGCAGAGAAAAACAGACTGCTAATCCCAACGAGGGACTAGACGAGTCGTTACCTCTGACTTCTACACTTGCATGCATGAATAGGAATAGCTTAGAATGAACTTACCCTTCTTAAAAAAATAATATTCATAGCTTAAAACGACGTAGTTTAGGCCTTAGTATCATAGGAATTACGGATAAGCCCTTACTAAATTCACAGAGAAAAGCAGACTGCCAATCCCAACGAAGGACTAGACGAGTCGTACCTCTGACCACGGTCATCGCCACAGTTGTCAAGTGCACTTCCAAAGCTTTACCTAGAACACACAATGGGGAACATCACGAGTCATTGCTGGTGACCATGACTCATGGTCACCACTTGTCCTCTACATTACCAGAATACTAGGGGGGTCACCACGGGCGGCACCACGACTCGGGTGCTTCTCAACGAGTCATGGTGAGAACCCGTTAAGTGTACTGTCCCATACTTCCTCTTCCTTCAGCCATCCCTAACCACAAGTAACCTAATGGCTCATGGGGCTGACACGACCCCTGGTCACACTCGTGGTCACCAACTTGAAAATTTCCAACGATTCAAACCTTCTCACCACGAGTCACTTAATGACTCGTGGTCATCCTGATGGGTCATAGGACATGTTCTATGACCTGGTGCAGAAATTCCTATTTTCTCTATTTCAACTCTCGGGTCTAATCTTAGGGGTTTCGTGGTATAACAATCCCCCATTCATGAATTTACATACCTGGGTTTGAAAAGACCTTATTAGGGTTTGAAACCTAAGAGAATTGGAGAAGGAGGAGAACCTTGATTGCTTGAGGGCTTGAGAGGATTTGATCTTCAATTTGAAGTTTTAAGAGTAGAGTATGATACATCCTCTTAGAAGCTCAAAATGAGTTAGTTTAGGAGTTAAATATATAGGAAGTATGAAAATACCTTTAATAACTCGGTTGAGAAATTCACTCCAACAGTCATAACAGGTAACTTCACATTCCATTAGTGGACTTGATGGGTCGTCGCATGCCACTTTTTGTCACTGGGGAAATTTTCAACTTTCAGGTCTTCTCTTGACGCCTCCACTTAATGATTCATCATCACACTTAACGAATTTTTTTCTGCCATTCATTAAGATTCTATGAAACCAAAATTTTCTTAAACTTTTCCCACTTCATAGATCACCTAACAAGTCATTGGGTGACTTGATGACTCACCTAACAAGTTGTTCTATGAGCTAGTGTAATTTCTACTGATTTCTCTATTTCATTCCTTGCATTTGATCTTAGGGACTTTTGTGATGTTACATCATCTCCCATTTGGGAACATTTATCCCAAAATATAGACTAAGCAAACTAGAAGGATAAGGAAGGAACTACAATCCCAAAACTGAATAGTTATAGCTGAAAACTGACAGAGTGACTGACTCTAAACTAAGATACATGACTGAACTGAATTCTTGAAACATACATGCATACTAAGACACGAAAGGAATGAAGAGACATAAACTTGACATGAAAATGAATAGAGTACTAAGGAATAAACTAGTACCTCAAGCTGAAACTAAGATGGAAGGAAACAAGATGCAGGTATCTAGCCATCATATCTGCTTCGGCTTCCCATGTAGCTCCCTCAACTAGATGATTTATCCATAAAACCTTTACTGAAGCTACCACCTTGTTCCTCAACTTTGGAACTTGACGATAAAGGATCTCAACCAAAACCTGCTCATAGGTAAGGCTTTTCTTTACACCAATGCTTTCTACCGAAACGACTAGAGTTGGATCACCAATGCACTATTTTAGCAAGGACACATGGAAAATTGGGTGCACCAAAGCTAATTCCTCTGGTAACTCCAACTCAAAAGACACCTTGCTAACTCGCCTTAAAATCTTACGATAAAAGATCTCAACCAAAACCTGCTCATAGGTAAGGTTGTTCTTTACACCAATGCTTTCTACCGAAACGACTAGAGTTTGATCACCAATGCACTTTTTCAGCAAGGACACATGGAAAATTGGGTGCACCAAAGCTAATTCCGCTGGTAACTCCAACTCAAAAGACACCTTGCCAACTCGCCTTAAAATCTGAAAAAGACCAGCATATCAGGGACTAAGATTCCCATTCTTGCCAAACCTCATGACTCCCCTCAGGGGGGACACATTCAGAAACATCTAATCATCGACTTCAAACTCAAACTCTCTCCTCCTAACATCTACATATATTTGTGATGACTCTGAGCTGTTTTCAACCTTTCTTTAATAAGATGAACTTTCTTCATTTCCTTATGAACTAAATCAGGTCCTATAAACATAGACTCACCTATCTCAAACCACCCAATAGGTGATCTACATTTTCTCCCATAAAGAGCCTCAAATTAATCCATCTGAATGCTAGACTGGTAACTATTGTGGTAGGAAACACAATAAGAGGCAATCACACAAGCTCTCAACATATCCTCAAGAGACTAAATGGTCCGCTAGGCCTGGTCATCTGTCTGCGGCTAAAAAGCGGTGCTAAGCTTCACTTGAGTTCTAAGACCCTTCTAACACGATCTCCAAAACTTAGAGGTGAACTGAATGTCCCTATATGAGATGATAGACTGTGAAACTCCATACAAATGAACTAACTCCAAAATGTAAAGTCTAGCATAGTCCTCGGCTAAATCTGTAGTTTTAATTGGTAGGAAATGTGCTGACTTAGTCATCTAGTCTATAATCACCCATATAAAATCATGTTGTCGGCATGTACGAGGAAACCTTATAATGAAGTCCATATTGATCTCCTCCCACTTTCAAGTAGGAATGTTGTTATCCTGAAGCATACCTCCAGATATCTAATGTTTAACCTTTACCTATTGGCAATTCGGATATTTGGCCACAAACTCGGCAATGTCCTTCTTCATTCCATTCCACCAATATACTTCCCGTAGATCACGATACATCTTGGTAGCACCTGGATGTATAGAATATCGAGAGGTATAAGCCTCTCTCAACATCTGCTCTCTCAATTCATCCACATTCTGAACATATAATCGACCCCAATATTGGAGTACACCATTACCCCCTTTGAGAGAGAACCTCCACTTTTTGATTCCGGACAACTTCATTCAACTTTAACAAAATAGGATCTTTATCTTGACTTGCCTTATCCTCCATCGCTAATGAAGATTTTGATCCATTCTGGATAATAACACCACCATCAAAGGAACTAGTAAAACAAACTCCTAAATGAGCAAGCCTATGAATATCTTTAATTTTTATACCCTGGGAGACCAAGGATCAGACCAGGGAGTTTAAACGAGGAAAAACTGAAATTTTTGCACCAGTCACAGAATGAGTTGTCAGGAGACCCATTGGAGCTGCCCACGAGTCGTGATGTGACTCATTTTGGAGGCCAGGGATGAAGTCTAAAATTATGGGAAGAAGGTACCCCACGGACAAGACCAAGATTTGTGGTCAGTCACCACGACTCGTTAAGTAAGTCGTGGGGTAGTGGCAATTAAGAGATGAAGAGAAGGAGGCAGTGAACCCAACGAAGGGATCCCACGAATTGTGGTCAGTCACCACGAGTCATAGGTTCAATCTTTACCAGCCATATGATAAATCCCTGAGAGAGTGAGGCAGTGCACATGACGATTGACACCACGAGACATTGCCTAGGGCCACGAGTCGTTAGGTCGTCCGCTAAGGCTACCTGGCAGTTATTTTCTGTGAATTTAGAAAGGGCCTATCATAATTCCAAAGTTCTTAAAGCCTAAACTATGATGATTTGGGGTATGAATAATAGATTTTTATGGGGTTAAGTTCAGATTACTCACTTTCCATCCATGCATACAAAGTAGAAGAGATTTGAGAGGGTGATTAAGCTAGAAATCTTCAATCTCTTTCAACCTTCTTTTGGGTATTCTAGGGAAAGTAAGATTCAGCCTTCATCAGGTATGTACGGTTACAAATGGGTGTTTCTTTCCACACCCATGCCCATTCTTTGCGAATTTATGAAAATCAATCAAAAAATCTCGTGGGGTTTTGAATTCAACTTTGTGAAAATCCAATGTTTTGCTAATGGGCTATTATGATTTATGATATTCATCATATTTTATGGATTTTGATCAGATTTTACAATTATTTACTTATAAAATTATTGATTTCGATTTCAATCGAGTTAAGCCTAATTATGCATGATATATGATGAATCGATTTATGATCTATGCCCCAATTATTGATATTTATAAACCTGACAGGATTTATAATTTGAGATATAGATTTATTCAATTACCCACCATGATTTGGTGATTTCAAATTATATGTATGGCCTATGAGTATGCATGAAGCCTATGATTCATGAATTATGTTTTGGGCCGACTCAGGGGCCTTATGTCATGGCTAGTTCGCGTATGTAAAATTATGTTTATGATTATCATGATCTAACTATCCCATGAATTCATGCATGATATACTATGAGCACTATATATTTTTTGGGAGTAGTATCGAACACCGAGTAGGTTCGGGGCCTAGGTTATGCCCCGGATCTCACAAACTACGTTCCACCGTGGTATGTTGGGACCTCCTATGCAACTATCCCCCACCAAAATTTCTCTTTCATAGTGATATCACACTTTCATGGTTCTACCCTTGGCAAGGTACGGACACCCTCCCGACTAGGGTTACAAGTCGGGTTTTATGTGTGCTCATATGGGGTATGTCAGTTAAGAGAATCTCCCACTGTTCCTCATGATTTATGCATGTTTATGATTACATATTTTGGCTCAAGTTATGTTCAATATAGCTTTTCTCTCATGCTTATGATCAAGAATGTATTATGAATTCTTCGAAAACCTTGAGCCTTATGTTGTGTTATGTTACGTTATTTATGATATGAGCATGATGTCCTACTCTTATGATGTTTTATGAGTTTTTACACATTTTAATGTCCGTTTTACTTACCTTGCATACTCACTACATTCCACGTACTGACCGCATACTTTTTATGTTGTATCGTTTCATGATACAAGACCCGGCTCTCACGCTCATCCTCATCTTTAGACCACCTCAGAGTTCACCTTTAGATTTTTGGTGAGTCCTCATGTTTTGAGATCCATTTAACTAGACCTTATGTTATTTTATGTTTCAGTACTTGGCCGGGTTAGTTGGGGTGTTGTCTTATCAACCCATTTTATGCAGTAGAGGCTTTCAGACAGTATGTAGTACTCAGCTTGCCACATATGTCTAGTGATTCCTTATGTTATGATGTGTTATGTTATGTTTACGTTTCCTCTATGCCTTATGTTCATCCTTCTTCTTAAAGTGAATGATGTTAGATGTATGCTTATGCCATGAGTCGATTTGGGGCCTTTCGGGGTTCCTTCTCCCATGTCTTGATTCGGGTGTACGTTCGGGTCATGACAAACTTGGCTTCAGATCAATAGATTTGATGCATCCTAGGGTGTCTAAAAGCTTTGTTAAGTGGAGTCTTTTTCATAGGTGTGAAGTGCCACACTTATGATGAAGAGGCTACGAGACATTTAGGAAATATTCCCTTCTTCATGATTTATGTCTTGCGATGAAAAGTTTTTCAATCCTTCTAATTTGTGTTATTCACAATTGCAGAATCGTGGCTCCTAGAAGAATGAATGGAAAAAGAAATAGAAGCGGTGAAGGCCACGAAGATGGCACTGATCATGGGCATCAGCAAGCCCCACCTATTCAGGAGCCTCAGGCACCAGAGTCAGCTGCCCACGTGGAGTTTCGGGCAGCTATCCAGATGTTGGCGCAGGCCTTGACTGCTCAGGTCAACCAGTAGGTTGTTGCGCATATCCCACAGAATGGAAATACGGCAGCGAACCAAGTTAGATATTTCTTAAGGATGAACCTTTCGAAGTTCCTTAGGTCCAAGGTGGATGAGGATCCGCACGATTTCATCGAGGAGATTCTAAAGATCAACTAGGTTATAGGGGTGAGCAATGGAGATTGTGTTGTTATTGCCTCCTATCAGCTTAAGGGGGTGGCTCACATATGGTTCAAGTAGTGGAGAGATGCTAGGGTAGTGGGTGCAGGCCCTATAGGTTGGGAAGAGTTGCGGCATTCTTGGATATGTTTTTCACTTGATAGATGAGGTAGCTTAAGGCGGCCAAGTTTATTAACTTGAAGCAGGGTGACATGTCACTTCAGGAGTACACATTTGAGTTCAACCATCTATCAAAGTATGCGCCAGAGTTGGTGGTGGACCAAAGGGTTCGAGTGAGCCATTTTGTACATGGAGTGATAGATTATCTGGATAAGGACTGCAGGATCGGCATGTTGCATCGGGATATAGACTTTCCCATATTGTGTTGCATGCTCAGCAGATGGAGTCGGTGTATCGAAGGCAGAGAGAGGCCAAGAGGTCCAGGACTGACAGCTATGGGGCATCTCAAGCCAGATCAGGGGGTGGGCAGTGTCAGAAGTCTCAGCATAGGTCTATTGCTCTAGCGCCATCATCGGCTAGTACCCGTCTAGATTCTGAGGGGATCGGAGGGGCAGGGCCCCAGACTCGAGAGGCTAAGGTAGCATATGGATAGAGCGCACTTTCCCAACGTGTGCGATGTACGGCAAGAATAACTCAAGGTGGTGCCTAGTTGGTTTGGATGCCTGGTTTGGGTATGGCAAACCCAGACACAGACTCATGGATTGCCTTTCATCCAGATCAGGGGACGGTGGAGCTCATATGCCAGAAGCCAATTCAGCCGCTCCAGCAACACATCCCCCTAAGTAGGGTGCCTCGACTAGTTCAGCCAGTAATCAATGCCAAAGTTGGTTTTATGCTTTAGCACCCCGCTAGGAGCAGGAGGTCTCCCCAAATGTGGTCACTAGTATGTTGCATGTTTTTCATATTGATGTTTATGCTTTCTAGATCCGGGGGCTACCTTGTCTTTTATGACTCCTTACATTCTACTAGATTTGGAGTTAGTCCCAAGACTCTGTCAGAACCATTTTCAGTTTCTACTCCAGTTGGTGATTCGGTAGTAGCTAGGCGAGGGTATAGAGGATGCCCGGTCACTATCTTGCATAAAGTCACCTCCACAGACCTTGTAGAGGTAGCCATGATTTACTTTGACATTATTCTTGGCATGTATTGGTTGTATGTGTGTTATGCCTCTGTAAATTGTAGAACCCGTGCGTTGGAATTTCATTTTTCGAGTGAATAAGTCCTGGAGTGGAAGGGTAGTTCGGTTCTACCAGAAGATCGATTTATTTCATATCTTAAGGCCAGAAAGATGATTTCTAAGGGTTGCATGTATCATCTAGTCAGGTTTAAGGATGTTGAGTCCGGGACCCCGACTATCCAGTCAGTTTCAGTGGTGCGTGAGTATCCATAGGTCTTTCCCGATGATTTGCAAGGTGTTCCTCCCGAGCGGGAGATTGATTTTGGTATTGACATTCTACCCAACACGCAGCCTATCTCCATCCCTCCCTACATAATGTCTCTAGCCGAGCTAAAGGAGTTGAGGACCTGTTAGATAAGGGATTCATTAGACCGATAAAGTCTCCATGGGGTGCACCATTCTTATTTGTTCGAAAGAAGGATGGTTCGCTTTAGATGTTCATTGATTATCGGCAATTGAACAAATTCACCGTTAAGAATAGGTATCCTCTACCCAGGATCGATGATTTGTTTGACCAGCTTTAGGGTGAAAGGTGTTTCTCAAATGTAGATCTTAGGTCTGGGTATCATCAGCTAAGGGTTCGGAAGTGTGATATCCCAAAACATCCTTTAGGACGCGGTATGGTCATTATGAGTTTGCAGTTATGTCTTTTTCAGACTAACAAATTCTCCTGCAGCTTTTATGGACTTGATGAATAGGGTGTTCAAGTAGTAGCTGTACATGTTCGTGATCGTGTTCATTGATTATATCCTTATATACTCTTGGAGCGAGGAAGAGCATGCCGCTCATTTGAGAATAGTGCTTCAGACTCTCAAGGATCGCCAATTGTATGCCAAGTTCAGAAAGTGCGAGTTTTGGTTGAACACCGTAGCATTTTTGGGTCATGTGGTATCAAGCGACGGCATAAGGGTAGATTCTCATAAAATCGAGGCGGTGAAGAATTGTGCTAGAGCGGCGAATCCTTCGGATATTCTGAGTTTCTTGGGCCTAGCTGGTTATTACCGGAAATTTGTTGAAGGCTTTTCATCGATTGCAGCACCGTTGACCAAGTTGACTCAAAAGAAGGTAAAGTTCCAATGGTCGGAGGCTTGTGAGAAGAGCTTCCAAGAGTTGAAGACTCGGCTCACTACCGCACCAGTGTTGACCCTACTCAAGGGTATGAATGGTTTTGTGGCATATTTTGATGCTTTGAGGATCGGACTCGGGTGTGTATTGATGCAGAAAGGGAAAGTAATAGCCTATGCCTCTAGATAGTTAAAGATCCATGAGAAGAATTACCGACCCATGATCTTGAGTTGGTTGCAGTGGTGTTTGCATTGAAGATATGGCGACATTACTTGTATGGGGTCCATGTGGATGTGTTTACGGACCACAGGAGCTTACAAGATGTGTTCACACAGAAGGACCTCAATTTATGGCAAATGAGGTGGTTAGAGCTCCTCAAATACTATGATATGAGTGTTTTTTACCATCCGGGTAAGGATAATGTGGTAGTGGATGCACTTAGTAGACTTTTCATGGAGAGTGTGTCCCACGTGGATGAAGGGAAAAAGGAGTTGGTGAAAGATGTGCATCACCTCGCAAGGTTAGGAGTAAGGTTTGTTGACTCTACCGACGGTAGTATTGTTGTGCAAAGAGGATCTGAATCATCATTTGTGACTAATGTGAAATCTAGATGAGATAAGGACCCGATTTTGCTAAAGTTGAATGAAGTCGTTCGGAGTCAGAAGGTGGAGGTTTTCTCCCAAGGGGGAGATGGTGTGCTTCGGTACCAGGGTCGCCTATGTGTTCCAGATGTTGATGATTTGAGGAGCCGGATATTGCATGAGTCCCATGGATCTAGGTATTCCATCCATCCGGTTTCCACGAAGATGTATCGTTATTTACGAGAAATCTATTGGTGGGATAGAATTAAGAAGGATATTGCAGAATTTGTAGTCAAGTTCCCAAACTGTCAACAAGTAAAGGTTGAGCATCAAAGGTCGAGAGGAGTACTTCAGGATATCATCATTCTTACTTGGAAGTGGGAAGAGATTAATATGGACTTCATCATAGGACTACCTCGTACACGCCAACAATATGATTCTATATGGGTGGTGGTGGATAGAGTTGACCAAGGCTGCACATTTTCTACTGGTGAAAACCACAGACTCAGTGGAGGATTACTCCAAGTTATATATCCGGGAGTTGGTTTGATTACATGGAGTTCCCTCGTCCATTATTTCAGAAAGAGGTACTCATTTTACCTCTCAGTTTTGGCGGTTTTTCCAGAAAGGGCTTGGGACTCAGGTTAAGCTTAGCACATAATTTCATCCGCAGACTGATGGTCAAGCGGAACGGACAATCCAAACTCTCAAGGACATGTTGAGAGCATGTGTGATGGACTTCAAAGGTAGTTGGGATGATCACTTGCCACTGATTGAGTTCTCTTACAATAACAGCTATCACTCCAGCATTCAGATGGCACCGTTTGAGGCTCTTTATGGGCGGAGATGTAGATCGCCCATCGGATGGTTTAAGGTTGGTGAGGCAGTTATGATAGGGCCAGATTCGGTTTATGAGGCTTTGGTGAAGGTTTTGTTGATAAGGGAAAGGCTGAAAACCGCTCAGAGTCGTCAAAAGTCATATGCTGATGTGAGGAGGAGAGAGTTGGAGTTTGAGGTGGGCGACTGGGTATTTCTGAAGGTATCTCCCATGAAGGGAGTAATGCGGTTCGGAAAGAAAGGAAAACTCAGTCTCCGCTATGTTGGTCCCTACCGGATTATGAGAAGAGTTGGTAAGGTGGCGTATGAGTTGGAGATAGAGGAGGTTCTGGTGGAAATATTAGATCATTAGGTTCGGAAGCTAAGGAATAAAGAAGTAGCTTCGGTTTAATTACTATGGAGAAATCAGCATGTTGAAGGAGCTACGTGGGAAGCCAAAGCGGATATGATGGCTGAATACCCATATTATTCTCTACCGGCTCAGTTCCGACTTGAGGTATCAGTTTTTCCATATAACTCTATTTAGTATCCATGTCCAAATCATGTTTTCAAGTTTCTTTTATTTATGTGGATGTGTATGTGAAGCATGAAATCAGTTCAGCTATGTGATATGAATCGGAGGTAGTCATTCCATTAGTTTCGGCTTAAATGATCAGTAATTGGGTGTAAAGATTGCATGCCTTTGTTTTCTGCTTGTTTCTAACATTCGAGGAAGAATGTTTCCAAGGGGGAGATATTGTTATACCTTGGGAGCCGAAGGATCAGACCTGGGAGTTTAAATGGGAAAAAATTGAAATTTTTGCACCAGCCACAGAAAGAGTCGTCTGGAGACTCGTTGGAGCTTCCCACGAGTCATAATGTGACTTGTGGGAGAGATCAGGGATGATTTCTAAAATTATGGGAATAAGGTACCCTATGGACAAGACCAAGATTCGTGGTCAATCTCCATGACTCGTTAAGTCAATCGTGGGGTAGTGGCAATTGAAAGATGAAGAGGAGGAGGCAGTGAACCCAATGGAGGGATCTCATGAATTGTGGTCAATCACCACAAGTTGTGGGGTCAATAGTTACCAGCCAGATGTGAAATCCTTGAGAGTGTGAGGCAGTGCACATGATGGTTGACACCACGAGCCATTGCCAAGGCCACGAGTCGTCAGGTCGTTTGTTAGGGCCACCTGACAGTTATTTTCTGCCATTTTAGTAAGGGCCTTTTCGTAATTCCTAAGTTCTTAAGTATAAACTACGACGTTTTGGGGTATGAATAATGGTCTTTTGTGGGGTTAAGTTCATATTACTCATTTTCCATCCATGCATGCAAAGTAGAAGAGATTTGAGAGGGTGATCAAGCTAGAAATCTTCAATCTCTTTCAACCTTCATTTGGGCATTCTACTAAAAGTAAGATTCAGCCTCCATCAGGTATGTAGGGTTACGAATGGGTGTTTCAGTCCACACCCATGCCCATTCTTTGTGAATTTATGAAAATCTATCAAAAACTCTCCTGGGGTTTTGAATTCAACTTTGTGAAACTCCAATATTTTTCTAATGGGCTATTATAATTTATGATTTACATCATATTTTATGGATCTTGATCAGATTTTACAATTATTTACTTATAAAATTATTGATTTTGATTTCTACCAAATTAAGCCTAATTATGCATGATCTATGATGAATCAATTTATGATCTACGTCTCAATGGTTGATATTTACAAACCCAGCATGATTTATGATTTGAGATGTAGATTTATTCAAATACCCACCATAATTTGGTGATTTTCAAATTATATGTATGACCTACAAGTATGCATGAAACCTATGGTTTATGAATTATGATTTTGGCCAACTCACGGGCCTTATTTCATGGCTAGTTCGTGTATGTACAATTATGTTGATGATTATAATGATCTAACTAGCCCATGAATTCATGCATGATATACTACGAGCACTATATATGTTTTAGGAGGAATATCGAACACCGAGTAGGTTCAGGGCCAGGTTATGTCCCGGATCTCATAAACTACGTGCCACCGTAGGTATGTTGGGACCTCCTATGCAATTTTCTCCGACCCAAATGGCCCTTTCATGTTGACATCACACTTTCATGGTTCTACCCCTGGCAAGGTACTGACACCCTCCTAACTAGGGTTACAAGTCGGGCTTCATGTGTGCTCATATGGGGTATGTTAGTTAAGAGAATCTCCCACTGTTCCTCATTATTTATGCAAGTTTATGATTACGTATGTTGGCTCAAGTTATATTCAATATAGCTTTTCTCTCATGCTTATGATCACGAATGTATTATGAATGCTTCGAGAACCTTGAGCCTTATGTTGTGTTATGTTACGATATTTACGATATGAGCATGATGTCCTACTCTTATGATGTTTTATGATTTTTTATACATTTTAATATCTGTTTTATTTACCTGGCATACTTGGTACATTTTACATACTGACCGCGTACTTTCTATGCTATATCGTTTCATGATACAGGACTCAGCTCTCAGGCTCATCCTCATCTTTAGACCACCTCAGAGTTCACCTTCAACTTGTTGGTGAGTCCTCATATTCCGAGGACCGTTTGACTAGACCTTATGTTATTTTATGTTTTAGTACTTGGCCAGGTTAATTTGTGGTGTTGTCCCATCAACCCATCTTATGCAGTAGAGTCTTGCAAACAGTATGTAGTACTCAGCTTGCGCGTATGTCTAGTGATTCCTTACGTTATGATATGTTATGTTATGTTTATGTTTCCGCTATGCCTTATGTTCAGCCTTCTACGTAAAGTGAATGAAGTTAGATGTATTCTTATGCCATGGGTCAACTTGGGGCCTCTCGGCTTTTTTGTCCCGTGTTACGATCCGGGTCTACGTTCGGGTCATGACATTCAATAATTGTTTCCTCCCACCTCAACATGGGACATGCTCACCATAGACAACCTAATAAGAGATTCAGCCATTACATTGGTTTTGCATGGATGGTGAAGGACACTTATGTCTTAGTCCTTAATTAGCTAAAGGAATCTCCTTTCTTGCGAATTCGTGTCTTTCTAAGTAAACATATATTGAAGACTCTTGTGCTTTGTGAACACATCCACATGCACCCCATGCAAGAAGTGTGTCACGGCCCAAACATAGGCCCGAATTGAGACACGAGAAAAAGAACCCCGAGAGGGAGCCTACCTATGGAATGAACATGACATCTAAGCTCAACATAATAAATGCGGAATTCTAACATATAACATAGCGAAAATCTGAAAATCTAATAACATCGAATAACTGTATACATAGAACAATCAGAAACCGTGTACATACTTTCTGATAAGCCTCTACTATTGACGAGCTGATGGGACAAAACCCTAACTAACTCACTAAAGTATGAAACTGAAAATACTGAAAATACAACAGAAAAGAAGGGCCTTCAAAAGATGAGGACTCACCAACTCTGGCTGGAAAGTGCTAACACTGAGGATCTGGCTAACGGCGGGTTTGAGCCTGTATCGTGAAACAATACAACATATAGTATGCGGTCAATATGTGGAATGTGCCGAGTATGTAAGGTAAGTAAAATCGCTAAGTAAGTAAAAGCAGAGATCATGCATACCATAAACATTTCATCATAAGAGTCTAAGAGTAAGCTTGCGTGCTATTATCTACAAACATGATTTGAACATAACTGAATATCATAACTGAATCGAATGATCCAAAGCCGAAAACTAATAATCATGAGTAAAACTGAACATTGGGTCAAACCTATTAAAAACACAATATCATGACTTATGAACATGAATAAATGAAATCATGAGGAACAATGGGAGACTCGTCTCATGACCGACATTACCACCATAGAGCTTAAGTGGTCCCGACTATTACACTCATGTGGACAAAGTCATCCAAATCCTTTCCAAGGCTAAGGACGCTACCATGATATCAATATTATGTTGAAGGACCCTTGGGGGTAGGGGAAGCTCACAAGGGAGGTCCAAAATAATCTGAACATACCTACGTTGGCATGTTTTTCTGAGGCATAGGGCTGATTGACCTTTAGCCTACTCGGTGCTAGACACTACTCTCAAAAACATGCATATCTCTCCATCATTTTTCAACGAAGTTGACCATCGTCTAGTGACGAAGCTGACTCACAACATACATACATAATATGAAATCATAACATGATGAGCCTTGAGCTCAAACCATACCACAAGTTGAAAATAGTCGGAGTCTAGACTCCAAAATTCATGTGGTAAGCTAATACATGAAGTTTAGATAAATAATGAAACATACTTGATCAAATAGGCTTGCCCATACTTAAACATGCTTGACGTAGACTAGATCATTCGAAAACATGAACATGTACATCGGTAATTCAAACTCATACTTTCATCATATACATCTCATCATTCTTGAATACATATATCGTAAATCTCAACTTTCATAAACATCCATGGGTAGGCATCATAATTTATAAAAACTTGAAAATGTAATTTGTAATTGAAAATATTGTAAAATATTCCTATCAATCATAATTCAACATTAGAAACATGTATAAATCATACCCATAATTGATACTTACAGAATTCACACGTTGGGTTAAAACCCCATAGATTCATCAACTAGAATTTTCATGAAATTGAAGAGAGATTAGGCAAGGGTGTGGATGAATACACCCATTCATAACCCTACATACCTGGAGAAATATGATTTCACAAACCCTATTGAAAGCCCAACAGAATTTGAGGAAGAACTTGATGAATTCTAAGCTTGATCAACCTTAGAAACCACTAAGTTTGCATGCATGGAAGAGGATGGGTTAGAATGAGCTTAACCCTCTTAAAACACCTTTTTCTGTGCTTTAAAAGACGTAGTATAGGTCTTAGGAACTTATAAATTATAGAAAAATCTTTAATAAATTCGCAGGGAATAATGCACTGTCAATCCCAACGAGGGACTAGACGATTCGTGGCTTGAGGAATGAGTCGTGGCCTGCTTGTTGTTTCCATCACTGGTATTCTTCCACTCTACTGGTCACCACAAGGGATACCATGACTCATGGTGTACCCTATGAATCATGGTGACAAATCGTTAGGATCACTACTAGAAACCTTCAAACTTTAAGCCAACCATTGACCACGACCCATTAGACGACTCGTGGTCTCACCCGTGTTCAACCACAAACCCAAAATTCTAGCTAAGTCCACCCTCCTCCCCATGAGTCACTTAACAACTTGTGGTGTACCTCACAGGTCACTAGATGACTCGTCCTGTGACCTGGTGCAGAAAATCCTTTTTTCTCCATTTCAACCCTCGGATCTGATCTTAGGGCTTTTGGGGTACTACAATATCTCCCCCTTGGGATATTCATCCTCGAATGTGAATAACCATACCAAAAAGCTGAGAAATGCAACTGCCATATCAATTTCCTGGACATTTAAAGCTAAAAACTGACAGAGTGTCTTACTCTGGACAAAACTACATGAATGAACCGAATTCATAGATCGTACATACATACATTCACACAAAAGAAACTGGGGAACATGATCTTAACATGAAACTGAATAGAGTACTAGGTAGGAAACTGATGCCTTAAGTTGAAACTAAGATGGAAAGGAATAGACGTGGGTATTTAGCCGTCATATCTGCTTCGGTTTCCCACGTAGCTCCCTCAACATGGTGGTTCCTCCATAAAACCTATACTGAGGCTACTTCTTTGTTTCTTGGCTTCCGAACCTGATGATCAAGTATTTCCATCGGAACCTCCTCATAGCTAAGACTATCCTTCACACTCACGCTCTCCACCAGGACAACTAGAGTTGGATCACCCAAACACTTCTTTAAGAGCGATACATGAAAAACTGGTTGAACTGAAGCTAATTCTTAAGGTAACTCCACCTTATAAGCTACCTTGCCAACCCGTCTCACAATCTGGTATGGGCCAACATAACGGGAACTAAGTTTTCCTTTCTTTCTGAACCTCACCATTCCCTTCATGGGAGACACCTTCAGAAACACCCAATCATCGACTTCAAACTCTAGTTCTCTCCTCTTCACATCCGCATAGGACTTTTGATGACTCTGAGTTGTTTTCAACCTTTCCCTTATAAGCTGAACTTTCTCTAGAGCCTCATGGATAGAATCTGGTCTTATCATTGCAGCTTCACTGACTTCAAACCAACCAATAGGCTATCTATATCTTCGCCCATAGGGAGCCTTCAAATGGATCCATTTGAATGAGAGAATGATAACTGTTGTTATATGCAAACTCAATGAGAGGAAAATGATCATCCTAATTACCCTTGAAATCAATCACACATGCTCTAAACATATCCTCAAGAGCCTGAATGGTACACTCTTCCCGACCATTTATTTGCAGTGAAATGCTATACTAAGCTTGACCTAAGTACCAAGTCCCTTCCAAAACAATCTTCAAAACTGGGAGGTAAACTTAGTACCTCTATCTGATATGATGGAGAAGGGCACTCCATGCAACCGAACTAACTCCCGAATGTAAAATTTGGCATAATACTCCACTGAATCGGTAGTTTTGACCGGTAGGAAATGAGCTTCCTTAGTCAACCTATCCACAACCACCCAAATAGAGTCATACTATCAGTGTGTATAAGGCAAACCTATAATGAAGTCCATATTGATTTCCTCCCACTTCCAAGTAGGGATATTAATGTCTTGAAGCACACCCCTTGGTCTTTGATGCTCAACCTTCACCTGTTGACAATTCGTACACTTAGCCACAAACTCTACTATGTCCTTCTTCATGCCATTCCACCAATAGACTTCCCGTAGGTCACGGTACATCTTGGTGGCACCTGGATGTATAGAATATCTTGAATCATGAGCCTCATGCAATATTCGCTCCCTCGGGTCATCAATACCCGGTAAACACAAATGACCCTGATACCATAGCATGACATCTCCCCCTTGGGAGAAGACCTCCACTTTCTGATTCTGAATGGATTCCTTCAAATTTACCAAAATTGGATCCTCGTCTTGCCTAGCTTTGACCTTGATCAGCAAGGAAGATTCTGATCCATTCTGAACGATGACACCTCCCTCTATAGAGTCAACAAGACGGACTCCTAGCCATGTACGCCGATGCACATCCTTCACTAACTCCTTCCTTTCCTCATCTACAAGGACACACTCTCCATAGAAATCCTGCTAAGAGTGTCTGCCACCACATTAGCTTTGCCTGGATGATAAGGGATACTCATATCGTAATCCTTCAAAAGCTGTAACCACCTTCTCTAGCATAGATTCAAATCCTTTTGGGTAAACACGTATTGTAGCCTTTTTTGGTCCGTAAATCCATCCACATGGACCCCGTACAGATAGTGTCTCCAAATCTTCAAGGAACATACTACCGCTGCCAACTCGAGGTCGTGAGTCAGATAGTTCTTTTTATGGACTTTCAGGTGCCTAGAAGCATAAGCTTTAATTTTACTGTGCTACATTAATACACACCGAAGATTGATCCTCTAAGAATTAAAATACACCACAAACCCATCGGTACCCTCAGGTAGGGCCAACATCGGTGTTGAGGTGAGTCGAGTCTTAAACTCTTTGAATCTCTTCCCACAAGGCTTCGACCATTGAAACTTCACTTGCTTCTAGGTCAACTTAGTCAATGATGTTGCAATGGATGAAAACACTTCAACAAACCTCCAATAATAACAAGCTAAACCCAAAAAACTCCTGATATCAGAACGACTAACTGGTCTAGGCTAATTCTTCACCGCTTCTATATTTTGGGAGTCTACCTATACACCCTCACTTAACACCACATGACACAAAAATACCAGTGAGTTTAACCAAAACTCACATTTTCTAAACTTAGCATACAACTGGCGATCCTTAAGAGTTTGTAGCACCACCCTAAAATGAGCATCATGCTCCTCCTCGCTCTGAGAGAATATGATAATATCATCTATGAACACAGTCACGAACATATACAAGTATGGATTTAACACCCTGTTCATCAAATCCATAAAAGCTGCAGGAGAATTCCTTAGTCCAAGAGACATAATTACAAACTCATAATGACTATGCTGAGTCCTCAAGGTTGTTTTTGGAATGTCACTCTCCTGAACCCTAAGCTGATGGTATCCGAATCTGAGGTCTATCTTTGAAAAGTACTCAGCACCCTGAAGCTGGTCAAACAAATAATCAATACTGGGGAGAGGATACCTGCTTTTGATGGTAACTTTGTTCAATTACCGATAGTCAATGCACATCTGAAGGGAACCATCCTTGTTTCAGACAAAGAGCATTAGTGCACCCCATGGGGATTTGCTTGGTCTGATGAAACCCTTGTCTAAGAGATCCTTTAACTGCTCCTTCAACTCATTTAACTCAGCTGGGGCCATTTTGTAAGGAGGAATAGATATAGTTTGCGTATGAGGAAGAAGGTTAATACCAAAATCGATCTCCCGCTCAAGAGGAACTCCCAGTAAATCATCTGTAAACACTTTTGGATGTTCACACACTATAGGAACTGACTGGATTGTTGGGGTTTCACATGTAGCATCCTTAACCCTAACTATATGGTATAGGCAACCCTTAGAAATCAATTCTGGCTTTAATGTAGGAAATGAAGTGACCTAAAAGCACAACTAAACTACCCTTCTACTCTAAGACTGGCTCGGTAGGAAATCGAAACTCTACCGCACAGGTTCTATAATTCACTGAGGCATAACATGCATGTGGCCTATTCATGCAAAAGATAACATCAAAATCTGTCATGGCTAGCTCTACTAAATCTGCTGAGGTGACTTTCTGAAGGACTGTGACAGGGAAATTTTTATATACCCGTCGAGCTAAACTGAATCATCGACTGGAGTGGAGACTGAGAAGCACTCTGATAGGATTTCGGGACTCAATCCGAAACTACTAAAAACATAACATGTCATAAAAACTAAAGTCGGCCCTGGATATAACAATGAATATACATCAAGGTGGAATACTCATAACATACCATGCTACATTAGTAAACAACCAAGACCGATCCTCGAAGCATCACAATATACCACAAACCCATCGGTACCCTCAAGTAGGGTCAATACTGGTGCTAAGGTGAGTCGAGTCTTCAACTCTTGGAAGATATTCTCACAGGCCTCTTACCATTGAAACTTGACTTTCTTCTAGGTCAACATAGTCAACGGTGTCGTAATGGATGAAAACCCCTAAACAAACCTCCTGTAGTAACCATCTAAGCCCAAGAAACTCCTGATATCCGAAGGACTCACTGGTCTAGGCCAATTCTTCACAACTTCTAGTTTTTGAGAGTCCACCTGAACACCCTCACTTGACACCACATGACCCAAAAATACTACTGTGTTTAAACAAAACTCACATTTGCTGAACTTAGCATACAACTGGCGATCCTTAAGAGTCTGTAGAACCACCCTCAAATGAGCGGCATGCTCCTCCTTGTTTCGAGAGTATATAATAATATCATCTATGAACACAATCACCAACATATTCAAATATGGCTTAAACACCCTGTTCATCAAATCCATAAAAGTTGCAGGAGTATTCATTAGTCCAAAAGAAATAACTACAAAATCATAGTGACCATACTGAGTCCTAAAGGCCATTTTCGAAATGTCGCTCTCCCGAACCTTGAGCTGATGTTACCCAGATCTGAGGTCTATCATTGAGAAACACTTAGCACTCTGAAGCTGGTCAAACAACTTATCAATCCTGGGGAGGGGATACCCATTTTTTATGGTAACCTTGTTCAATTGCCGATAGTCAATGCACATCCAAAGGGAACCATCCTTCTTTCAGACGAAGAGAACTGGTGCACCTTACGGGGATTTGCTTGGTCAGATGAAATCCTTGTCTAAGATATCTTTCAAATACTCCTTCAACTCCTTTAGCTCAACTGGAACCATTCTGTAAGGAGGAATAAATATAGGTTGCGTATCGAGAAGAAGGTCAATATCAAAATCGATCTCTCGCTCGGGAGGAATTCCTGGTAAATCATCTGAAAGTACTTTTGGATATTCACACACTATAGGAACTGACTGGATAGTCGGGATTTTGGATATAACATCCTTAACCCTAACTAGATGGTACACTCAACCCTTAGAAATCATCTTTCTAGCCTTAAGGTAGGAAATAAAGCGACATACAAGCACAGTTGAACTACCCTTCCACTCTAGTACTGGCTCACCCAAAAATCGAAACTCTATCGCACGGGTTCTACAATTTACTGAGGCATAACATGCATGTAGTCAATCCATGCCAAAGATAACATCAAAATCTATCATGGCTAGCTCTACTAAATCTGCTGAGGTGACTTTCTAAAGGACTGTGACAGGGAAATTTCTATCCACCCATCGAGCTATAATTGAATCACCAACTAGAGTGGACACTAAGAAGGGTTCTGATAGGATTTTGGGACTACTTCCGACACCACTAGCAACATATGGTGTTACAAAAGATAAAGTTGCCCCTAGATCTAACAATGCATATACATTAAGGTGGAATACTCATAACATACCAGTGACTACATCTAGGGAGACCTCCTGCTCCTGATGAGAATCTAGGGCATAGAATCTATTCTGGTGCTAACGACCACCTGCACTAGTAGATGCCCCTTGCTAAGCTGGGCGTACTGGTGGAGCTGATGAACTGGAGGCTGGTCTTTGGCCCTATCATGGCCTTGTATGGATGCTGTACAATCTCTAAGAATATGTTCGGACTTCCCACACATGAAAAAAGCACCTAACCTGTCAAACACTGACCCGTATGTCTCTAACCACAACTGCCATACTCCGGAATGCTGGAATCTACGGGCTTGCTACCCTGAGCTCATCCCCTCTGGTCATGCCTATACTTGTATGGCACACTCATAGCTAATGGAACTAGGGCTGATGTTCTCTGGTGGGACTGCTGACGGTGCCAACCACTAGGTCTCTACTGGGAGAATCCAAAGCTATCAGTACTCTTGGCCTCTCTCTCCCGCTTACTCACCTGTACCACCTCTATTTGTTGGGCGTACAGAACTATCAGGGGGAAGTCAATTTCCTAATGAAGCATCGCGGTCCCGCAATCTTTGACCAAATAGTCTACTATCGCATGCACGAACCAACTCACTTGGGCTCTCTGATTTGTCACCATCTCTGATGCATACTTGTACAAGAGAGTGAACTCTAAAGCGTACTCCAGGACTGTCATCTTACCTTGCTTCAGGTTCACAAACTCAGCTACTTTAATCTCCCTTATCTCACAAGGGAAGAACTGAAGAACTGATCCAGAAATGCGGTATGGAACTCCTCCTAACCAATAGGGCCTGCTCCAACTGCCCTGCTATCCTTCCATTGCTTGAACTAGATATGTGCAACCCCTTTCAACTGATACGAGGCCAGATCCGTGCACTCCTCCCCAGTCACCCCTATGATCTGGGTGATCTTCAGAACCTCATCAATAAACTCATGTGGATCCTCGTCTACCTTTGACCCAAGGAACTCCGGAGTGTTCATCCTCATAAAATCTCTAACTCTCGTCATTGTTGCATTCCTGTTCTAAGGGACATGTGCTACTGCCTGTTGGTTGACCTAGGGGGTCAAAGCTTGAGCTAGCATTTGTATGGCTGCCCTGAACTCTGCGTGGGCAACCTGCTCGGGTACATGATCCTCGGGGGATAATAGGGCCTGCTGGTTCCCATCCCTATTGCCATTCTCGTGGCAATTTCCATTCCCGTTTCTTATTTCGATAAGTCAGCGAGGAGGCATGATTCTACAAACGTGTATAGAATGAGTAAGAAGGATAGAGAGACATTTCATCGCACGACATAGATCGTGAAAGAAGGGGATATTTCCTAAATGTCTCGTAGCCTTTTCATCATAATTATGGCGCGCTTCACACCCATGAAAAAGACTCTACTTAATGCAGCTTTTGGACACCCTAGGACACTTTAAAAGCCTAATACTCTGATATAAAGTTTTCCACGACCCGAACATAGGCCTAGATCGAGACACGGGACAAAGAACCCCAAGAGGCTCCAAGTCGACCCATGGCATGAACATGACATCTAAGCTCAACATAATAAGTACGGAATTATAATATATAATATAGCAGAAGTCTAAAAATCTGATAATATCGAATAACTATATACATAAAACAATCTAAAATCATATATATACTATGTCTGATAAGCCTCTACTACTAACGAGATGATTAGACAAGACCCCAACTAACTCACTAAAGTATGAAATTGAAAATACTTAAAATACAACTAACAAGAAGGGCCCTTGAAAGATGAGAACTCACCAACTCTGGGTGGAAAGTACTAATGCTGAGGATCTGGCTAACGGCAGGTCTGAGCCTGTATCATGAAACATTACAGCATAAAGTACACGGTCAGTACGTGAAATGTACCGAGTATCTAACATAAGTAAAATTGCTAAGTAAGTAAAATCAGATATCATGCATATCATAAACATTTCATCATAAGATTCTGAGAGTAAGTCTTGCATGCTATTATCTGCAAACATGATTTGAACATAACTGAATTGAATGACCCAAAGCTGAAAACTGATAATCATGAGTAAAACTGAACTTTGGGTCGAACCTGCTAAAAACATAATATCATGACTGATGAACATGCATAAATGAAATCATGAGGAATAATGGGAGACTCATCTTATGATCGACATACCGTGATAAGAGCTTACATGGTCCCGACTATTACGCTCAAGTGGGCAGAGTCGTCCAAAGCCTTTCTAGGGCTAAGGACGCTACCATGATATCGATATCAAGCTAAAGGCCCCTTGGGGTTAGGGGAAGCTCAAAAGGGAGGTCTCAAATAATCTAAAACTACCTACGTTCGCATGTAGTTCTGAGGCATTAGGTTGAATGACTCTTAGCCTACTCGGTGCTAGACACTACTCCCAAAAACATGCATATGCTCTCCATCATTTTCAATGAAGCTGACCAACGTCTAGTGACGAAGCTGACTCATAACATACATGCATAATCTGAAATCATAACATGAAGATCCTTGGGCTCAAACCATACCACAAGCTGAAAATAGTGGGAGTCTAGACTCCAAAAGCCATGTGGTAAGCTAATACATGAGTTTAGATAAATCACGAAAATACTTGATCATATGGGCTTTCCCAATACTTAAACATTCTTGACATAGACTTGATCATTCGAAAATATGAACATGAACATGGGTAATTCGAAATCATACTATCATCATATATATCTCATCATGCTTGAATAAATATATCATAAATCTCAACTTTCATGAACTTCCATGGGTGGGCATCATAATTTATGAAAATTTGAAAACATAATTTGTAATTGAAAACATTGTAAAATATGCCCATGAGACATAATTCAACATTTCATACCCATAATTGATACTTAGAGAATTCACATGTTGGATTAAAACCCCATAGATTCATCAACTAGAATTTTCATGAAATTGAAGAGGGATTGGGAATTGGTGTGGATAAATACACCCATTTATAACCCTAAATACCTGGATAAATATAATTTCAAAAATCCTCTTGAAAGCCCAATGGAATTTGAGAAAGAACTTGATGAGTCCTAAGCTTGATCACCCTTATAAACTACTAAGTTTGCATGCATGGAAGAATATGGGTTAGAATGAGCTTAAACCTCTTAAAACACCCTTTTCTGAGCTTAAAACGGCGTAGTATAGGTCTTAGGAAACATAAATTACAGAAAAACTCTTAATAAATTAACAGAAAAAATATGCACTGCTAGTCCCAATGAGGGACTTGACGATTTGTGGCCTGTGGGATGAGTTGTGGCCTTCTTGTTGTTTCCATCACTGGTATTCCTCCACTCTACTAGTCACCACGAGGGACACCACGACTCATGGTGTACCCTATGACTCATGGTGACAAATCGTTAGGATCACTGCTAGAAACCTTCCACCTTTAAGCCAACCACTGACCACAACCCACTTGATGAATTGTGATGATGGCCACGACTCGTGGTCTCACCTGTGGTCAACCACAAACCCAAAATTCTAGCTAAGTCCACCCTCCTCCCCACAAGTCACTTAACAACTCATGGTGCACCTCACGGGTCACTGGACGATTCGTCCTATGACTTGGTGTAGAAAATCTTGTTTTCTCCATTTCAACCCTCGGGTCTGATCAAAGGGCTTTCGGGGTATTACAAAGTGCCTCCAAATCTTCATGGCAAAAACCACTGCATCTAGTTTAAGTTCATGCATCAGATAATTCTTTTTATGAGTCTTAAGCTATCTAGAAGTATAAGCAATGACCTTTCTGTGCTGCATCAACACACATTCCAGGCCAATCTGGGATGCATCACAATATACCACAAAGCCATTCATGCCCTCCAGTAAGATCAAAACTGGGGTTGAAGTGAGTCAAGTCTTTAGCTCCTGAAAACTCTTCCCACACATTTCAGCCCACTAAAATTTTACCTTCTTTTGAGTCAACATAGTCAAAGGTGCAGAAAATAGATGAAAATCCCTCTAGGAACCTCCGATAGTAACCAGCTAAGCCCTAAAAGCTCCTAATGTCAGTAGCGCTGACAGGTCTAGGTCAGTTGTTCCCCTCCTTAATCTTTTGATAATCTACCTTCACACCCTCACTAGACAAAACATGACCTGAAAATGCAACTGACTTCAGCAAAACTCACACTTTCTAAGCTTAGCAAACAATTAACGATCCCTAAGAGTCTACAACAGAATCCTCAAATGAGCGGCATGCTCCTCCTTGCTTTACATGAGGATATAATCTATGAAGATAATGAAGAAAATATCTATATACTTCTTAAACACCCTATTTATCAAATCCATGAAAGTTGCAGAAGCATTCGTTAGTCTAAAAGATATAACTACAAAATCATAGTTATCATATTGAGTCCTGAAGGCTGTCTTCGGAATGTCACTCTCCCCATCCCTAAGCTGATGATAGTCATACCTAAGGTATATCTTTGAAAAGCACTTGGCACCCAGAAGCTTGGTAAACAAGTCACTAATCCTAAGAAGGGGATACTTATTATTGATTGTGTCCTTGTTTAATTGACGGTTATCTATGCACATCCTGAGAGAACCATCCTTCTTCCAAACAAAGAGGATTGTAGCAACCCATGGGGACTTACTAGGCCTGGTGAATCCCTTATCTAGGAGATTCTTCAACTGTTCCTTCAACTCCTTAAGCTCGGTTGGAGCCATTCTGTAAGGAGGAATGGATATGGGTTGCGTATCAGGGAGAAGGTCAATACCAGAGTCAATCCTTCGCTTGCTCGAGACTCTTGGTAGATCATCTGGGAAAACCTTAGGATACTCACATGCAACCAGAACTTTCTGAAGAGTTGCAATTTCGGACTTAGAATCCTTAACCTAAACTAGATAGTATACACAACCCTTGGAGATCATCTTCCTGACCTTAAAATAGGAAACAAAGCAACCTACAGGTACTGTTGAACTACCTTTCCTTTCTAGGACTAGCTCACCTAGAAATCAAAACTCTACTGATCGGGTTCTACAATTAATTGAAGCATATCAAGCATAAAACTAATCCATTAAAAGATAACATTGAAATTCGTCATATCTGACTCCACTAAGTCGGTTGAGATGACTTTCTGAAGAACTATGACAAGGTAATTTCTATATAATTGTTGAGCTATAATTGACTCACTGACCAGAGTAGCGACTGAGAAGGGTTTTGAGAGAATTTTGGGACTGAACTCGAAATTGATGGCAAAATAAGGAGTCACGAAGGATAATGTGGACCCTGGGTTCTATCAATGTATAAGAATCAAGATAGAAGACTAATAAAATACCCTAACCATGTCAGGTGCGCTCTCCTACTTATGGAGAGATGATAGTGCATAGAACCTATTCTGACGCTGCCTGCAACCTGCACTAGAAGATGCGCTCTACTGAGGTGGGAAAGTTGATAGAGTTGTTGAAGTAGTGGTTGGGGCACGACCTCTACCATCACCCTGTCTGGCTGAAGGGCAATCCCTAAGTCAGTGTCTGAACTTCCCACACCTATAGCAAGCATCTAAGCCAATCAAGCACTCTCCTGGGTGATTCTAACCACACTTCCGTAAGCTGGGAAAATGTGCTCTCCCGTCATGCTCCTCTAACCCCTAAAGCCTGACGCTCTACCTCTATGGTCACCTCTGGGTATAAAGAGTACTGTAATACCCCGAAAGTACTAAGATTAGACCCGAGGGTTGAAACAGATAAAATAGAAATTTCTATACCAGGTCATAGGACAAGTCATCTAGTGACCCATGGGGCACACCACGAGTCATTGGGTGACTCGTGGAGTAAGGGAGAGTTTGGTTGAATTTTTGGGAGGGAAGTTGACCACGGGTGAAGCCGTGATTCGTGGTCAGGGCCACGAGTTGTTAGGTTAGCGGTGGTTAGGAGTTTGACTTGTGTGTTGAAATAATTGGCAGTGTTCCCCACGACCGGTCACCACGAGTCGTCAACTGCACCACGAGTCGTGGTGACCAACAGAGTTAAGCTTTCCAGTATTGGCAACGAGTGCAGGCCACAAGTCGTTCCCTCAGGAAATGAGTCGTCTAGTCCCTCGTTGGGATTGGCAATATGACTTTTCCTACAAAAATAGTAAGGGCTTTTCCATAATTTCTAAGTTCCTAAGACCTAAACTACGTTTTTTTAAGCTCAGTTAGAAGGGTTTAAGGGTGTGTAACCTATTCTAAGCATTTTCACTCCATGCATGCAACTTAGACCTCTTCCTTGGAGATCAAGCTTGAAGAATTTCTCTAATTTCTTTTCAATTTCCTTTGGGATTTTAAGAGAAAGTGTAAATTTAATTTACCCAGGTATGTAAGGCTATGAATGAGAGTTCCTTTCACTCTCATGCTCTAAATCCTTCTCAATTCCATGGAATTCAAATTCTAGATTCAAGTTTCATGATTTTATGGGGTTTATTTAAAATCTTGTGAAATTCTCTATGATCTATCCATGGGTCAATTCCATTCATGTATCAAATCATGTTTTATGATCTATGTGTAGATCTTATAACTATTTTGATTATTAATGTATAGTTTAAAATTTAATTAAATTATGCCCAATTATGTATGCATCATGAGAAGTCAAGTTATGATTCTATTATGATCTTGATCTTCTTTAGACCAATTATGATTTATGATTTGATTTCTCTCGAGTACTCATTATGGATTTATGAATATCATGTATATAAATGTTTTACAACTATGCATGGATTTCATGATTTTTGGTTTTATGACTCTTGGCCGACTCACGGGCTCTTATTCATGACAAATCATGTATTTCAAGTATGACATTTACTTCATGACCATGCTGTCCTACTCTTATATATTTTAATTGTCCATTTTTAGTAACCTTACATACTTAGTACATTCCAAGTACTGATCGCATATTGTATGATGTATCGTTTCATGATACAAGCTAGTACATTCAGGTTCAGCCCCGCTATTAGCCGATTCTTAGAGTTCGCATCTCTCAACTAGAGTTGGTGAGTCCTCATCCTTCGAGGACCATTTTCTAATTTATGTTCAGTGTTTTTAATTTTAGTCCTTGGTGAGTTAGTTGGGGTCTTGTCCCATCAACTCGTCAGTATGTAGAGGCTTATCAGACATAGTATGTATTCAGCTTTAGAATTGTGTTATGTATGCAGAGGTTCAGATGTTATTATGTTCTCAGACTTATGCTATAATGTATGATCATACTTTCGCATCATTATGTTGAGTTTTGGATGTTATATTCATGCCATGGGTCGACTTGGAGCCTCTCGAGGTTCCTTGTCCTGCGTCTCGATTTAGGTCTATGTTTGGATCATGACAAGCTTGGCATCATATCATTAGATTTTGAAGTGTCCTAAGGTTTCTAAAAGTCGTGTTAAGTAGAATTTTTTTATGGGTGTGAAGAGTGCCACACTTATGACAAAATCTACGGAACGTCTAGGAAACTTCCCTTATTTCATGAACTTTGTCATGCGATGAAATATCTCTCTATCCTTCTAACTCGTGCTATACGTGTTTGAAGAATCATGCCTCCACGCCGAGTTAATGGAATAAGGAATGAAAACGGAAATGATCACGAGAATGGCAATGGTTATGGGCACTAGAAGGCCCCACCAGCCCCCGAGGATCATGTACCCGAGCAGGTGGCCCATGCAGAGTTTAGGGCTTCCATTCAGATATTAGCTCATGCTTTTACCTCCTAAATCAATAAACAAATGGAGCGCATGTCCCTCAGAATAGGAATGAGATAGCGACGAGAGCTGGAGATTTTCTGAGGATGAACCTTTCAGAGTTTCTCGAATTGAAGGTGGGCCAGGATCCGCATGATTTTATTGATGAGGTTCTGAAGATCACCCAGATCATGGAGGTGACTGGGGAGGAGTGCGCAGATTTAGCCTTGTATCAGTTGAAAGGGGTTACGCATATCTGGTTCAGGCAATGGAAGGATAGCAGGACAATTGGAGCGGGCCTCATTGGTTGGGAGAAGTTCCATACCGCATTTCTGGATTGGTTCTTCCCTCATGAGATGAGGGAGATTAAAGCAGCTGAGTTTGTGAACCTAAGGCAGGGTGATATGACAGTTCAGGAGTATGATTTGGAGTTCACTCGTTTGTCCAAATATGCACCAGAGGTAGTGACTGTTTAGAGAGCTTGGGTGAGCAGGTTTGTGCATGGAGTAGTGGACTACCTGGTCAAGGATTATAGGACTACTATGCTTCATCAGGACATTGACTTTCCTTGATTGGTTTTGTACATCCAGTAAATGGAGGCGATGCATCTAAGAGAGAAAGAGCCAAGAGGGCCAAGACAAACAATTATGAGTTCTCTCAGCATAGATCGGGCAGTGGACATCACCAACAGTCTCATCAAAGGTCATTAGCTCTAGCGCCATCATCAGTCAGTGCCCCATCTAGACCGCGAGGTGATCAGAGGAGCAGATCCTTAGGATCGAGGGACTAGAGGAGCATGCAGATAGAGCGTACCTTTCTGGCCTGCGAAAAGTGTTGCAAGAGTCATATGGGAGAGTGCTTGATGGGATCAGATGTCTATTTTGGGTGTGGTAGATGTGGCCACAGTCTTTAGGAGTGCCCCTTGGCTAGACAGGGTGATAGTAGAGGTGGTGCTCAGGCTACAAGTTCAGCAGCAGCCCCAGTTCAGCAGGGTGCGTCCACCAGTGCTGGTGGTGGCCAGTGCCAGAATAGGTTTTATTCCCTTGCATCCCAACAGGAGTAGGAGACTTCACCAGATGTGGTCACCGGTATGTACCGAGTATTCCACCTTGATGTATATGCATTATTAGATCCAGGGGTTACTTTATCTTTATTGACATCCTATGTTACTAGTAGATTCAGAGTCAGTCTCAAAATTCTATCAAAACCCTTCTCAGTCTCTACACCAGTCAGCGATTCAGTTATAGCTCGATGGGTATATAGAAACTCCCCTGTCACAGTCCTTCAGAAAGTCATCTCAGCAGATTTGTAGAGCTAGCCATGATAGATTTTGATGTTATCTTTGGAATAGATTGGCTACATGCATGATATGCCTCAGTAAATTGTAGAACCCTTGCAGTAGAGTTCCAGTTTCTAGGTGAGCTAGTCTTAGAGTGGAAGGGTAGTTCAGTTGTGCCTGTAGGTCTCTTTATTTCCTACCTTAAGGCTAGAAAGATGATTTCTAAGGGTTGTGTGTATCATTTAGTTAGGATTAAGGATTTTATGTCCGAGACCCCGACTATCCAGTCGATTCATGTAGTGTGTGAATATCCAGAAGTGTTTCCAGATGATTTACCGGGAATTCCTCCCGAGCGGGAGATCAATTTTGGTATTGTCCTTCTTCTCGATACGCAACCTACATTAATTCCTCCTTACATAATGGATCTAGCTAATTGAAAGGAGTTGAAGGAGCAGTTGAAAGATCTCTTAGAAAAAGGTTTCATCTGACCAAGAAAATCCCCGTGGAGTGTACCAGTTCTCTTCGTCCGTAATAAGGATGGTTCCCTTTGGATGTGCATTGACTATTGGCAACTGAACAAGGTTACCATCAAGAATAGGAATCCCCTCCCTGGAATTGATGATTTGTTTGACCAGCTTTAGGGTACTAAGTGTTTCTCAAAGATAGACCTCAGATCCGTATATCATCAGCTTAGGGTTCGGGAGAGTGACATTTTGAAGACGGCCTTCAGGACTTGGTATGGTCACTATGAGTTTGTAGTTATGTATTTTGGACTAACGAATGCTCCTACAACTTTTATGGATTTGATGAACAGGGTATTCAAGCAATATTTTGATATGTTTGTGATTGTGTTCATAGATGATATTCTCATATACTCTTGGAACGAGGACGAGCATGTCGCTCATTTGAGGGTGGTGCTAAAGACTCTTAAGGATCGCCAGTTGTATGCTAAGTTCAGCAAATGTGATTTTTGGTTAAACACAGTGGGATTTTTGGGTCATGTGGTGTCAAGTGAGGGTGTATAGGTGGATTCTCCGAAAGTAGAAGATGTGAAGAATTGGCCTAGACCAGTAGTCCTTTGAATATCTAGAGTTTCTTGGCTTAGCTGATTACTACTGGAGGTTTGTTGAGGGGTTTTCATCTATTGCGACGCCTTTGACTAAGTTGACCTAGAAGAAAGTGAGGTTTCAATGGTCAGAGACTTATGAGAAGAGTTGAAGACTCGGCTCACCTCAGCACTAGTGTTGACCCTACCTGAGGGTACCGTTGGGTTTGTGGTATATTGTGATTCTTCAAGGATCGGTCTTGGTTGTGTACTAATGCAGCACAGTAAGGTTATAGCTTATGCTTCCAGGAAGCTGAAAGACCATGAAAAAAACTATTCGACTCACGACCTCGAGTTGGCGGCGGTAGTATTTTCCTTGATGATTTGGAGACACTATCTATATGAGGTCCACGTGGATGTGTTTACGTACTACAAAAGCCTACAGTACGTGTTTACCCAAAAAGATCTAAATCTGCGTCAGAGGAGGTGGTAGGAGCTTCTTAAATATTATGATATGAGCGTCCTTTATCATCCAGGCAAGGCAAATATGGTGGCAGACGCTCTTAACAAGCTTTCTATGGAGAGCGTGTCCCATGTAGATTAGGTAAGGAAAGAATTAATGAAGGATGTGCATCGGCTTACACGACTAGGAGTATGTTTTGTTGACTTGACGGATGGTGGTTTCATTGTTCATAATGGATCAGAATCTTCCTTGGTGATCGAGGTCAAAGATAGACAAGATAAGGATCATATTTTGTTAAAGTTGAGGAAAGCCATTCAGAATAAAAAGGTGGAGTTCTTGTCCCAAGGGGAGATCGTGTACTATGATATAAGGATCGTTTGTGTGTACCAGGTGTTGATGTCTTGAGGCAGCGAATATTGCATGAGGCTCATGGTTACAGATGTTCTATACATCCAGGTGCCACCAAGATGTATTGTAACCTAGGGGAAGTCTATTGGTGGAATGTCATGATGAAGGACATAGAAGAGTTTGTAGATAAGTTTTCGAATCGTGAACAGGTGAAGGTTGAGCATCAAAGGCACGGAGGTGTACTTAATACATTAGCAGTCCTACTTGGAAGTGGGAGGAAATTAATATGGACTTCATTACAGGGTTTCCTCTTACTCGCTGACAGTATGACTCTATTTGGGTTATTGTAGACAGGTTGACTAAAGCAGCTCATTTTCTATTGGTCAAAACTACCGATTCAGCTGAGGATTATGCTAAACTGTACATGCGGGAGTTAGTTCAATTTCATGGAGTACCCTTGTCCATTATTTCAGATAGAGGTATTCAGTTTACCTCCAAGTTTTGGAGATCATTTCAGAAGGGACTTGGTACTCAGGTCAAGCTTAGCACAGCATTTCACTCGCAAATAGATGGTCAGGCTGAGGGGACCATTTAGACTCTTGAAGATATGTTTAGAGCATGTGTGATTGATTTCAAAGGTAGTTTGGATGATCATTTACCTCTAATTGAGTTTGCATATAACAACAGTTATCATTCCAAAATTAATATGGCCCCGTTTGAGGCTCTTTATGGGTGGAGATATACATCGCCTATTGGTTGTTTTGAAGTCAGTGAAGTTGCATTGATAGGACTAGACTCAGCTCATGAGGCTTTGGAGAAAGTTTGTCTTATGAGGGAAAGGTTGAAACCAGCTCAGAGTCGTCAAAACTCCTATGCGGATGTGAGGAGGAGGGAGCTTGAGTTTGAAATTGATGATTGGGTTCTTCTGAAGGTATCTCCCATGAAAGGAGTGATGAGATTCAGAAAGAAAGATAAGATTAGTCCTCGTTATTATGGCCCATACCGGATTTTGATGCGTGTTGGCAAGATGGCTTATGAGTTAGAGTTGCCCTCCAAATTAGCTTCAGTGCATCATGTTCCATGTATCACTTTTAAAGAAGTGCATGGGTGATCTGGCTTTGGTTGTTTCGGTAGAGAGTGTGGGTGTGAAGGACAACATCAACTATGAGGAAGTTCCGGTGAAAATACTTGATCGTCATGTCCGAAAGCTAAGAAACAAAGAGGTAGCTTCAGTAAAGGTTTTGTGGATGAATCAGCATGTTGAGGGAGCTACGTAGGAAGCAGAAGCTGATATGATGGCAAGGTACCCGCATTTTTCCCTCCCGGCTCAGCTTAATCTTGAGGTATCAATTTCCTCTCTAGCACTCCATTTAGTTTCATGTTCAGTTCATGAGCCCAGTTTCTTTCATGTCAATGTATGTATCTGTCATTCATGATTTCAGTTCAGTCATAGAATTCAGTTCGAAGTCAGTCACTCCGCCCGTTTTCAGCTTAAATGTTCAGTATTTGGTATGGCAATTGCATTTCTCAGATTTTCAGTATGTCCATCCGCATTCGAGGATGAATGTTCCCAAGGTGGAGATATTGTAATACCCCAAAAGCCCTAAGATTAGATTCGAGGGTTGAGATAAAGAAAATAGAAATTTCTGCACCGAGTCACAGGATGAGTTGTCTAGTGACCCGTAGGGCACACCATGAGTCGTTGGGTGACTCATGGAGTGAAGGGAGAGTTTGGTTGGATTTTTGGTCAGGGGGTTAACCACGGGTAAAGCCACAATTCGTGGTCAAGGCCACGAGTCGTTAGGTTGGTCGTGGTTAGGAGTTTGACTTGGGTGTTGAAATGATTAGTAGTGTTCCCCACAACCAGTCACCACGAGTCTTCAGGTACACCACAAGTCATCAAGTACACCACGAGTCATGGTGTCCCTCATGGTGACCAACAGAGGTAAACTTTGCAGTATTGGCAACGAGTGCATGCCATGAGTTGTTCCATCAGGCAACGAGCCGTCCGGTCCCTTGTTGGGGCTGGTAGTATGCTTTTTTTGTAAAATTAGTAAGGGCTTTTTCATAATTCCTAAGTTCCTAAGACCTAAACTACGTCATTTTAAGCTCGGTTAGCAGGGTTTAAGGATGTTAAACCTATTCTAAGCATTTCCACTCCATTCATGCAACTTAGAGCTCTTCCTTGGAGATCAAGCTTGAAGAATTTCTCCCATTTCTTTTCAATTTCCTTTGGGCTTTCAAGAGGAAGTGTAAATCTGATATACCCAGGTATATGAGGCTATGAATGAGAGTTCCTTTCATTCTCATGCTCTAAATCCTTCTCAATTCCATGGAATTCAAATTCTAGATTCAAGTTTCATGATTTTATGGGGTTTATTCTTATTCTTGTGAAATTCTATATGATCTATCCATGGGTCAATTTCATGTATCAAATCATGTTTTATAATCTATGAGCAGATTTTATAACTATTTTGATTATTAATGTATAGTTTCAAATTTTACTTAAATTATGCTCAATTATGTATGCGTCATGAAAAGTCAAGTTATGATTCCATTATGATCTTGATCTTCTTTGGCCCAATTATGATTTATGATTTATTATTTTATTTCTCTCAAGTACTCATCATGGATTTATGAATATTATGTATATAAATATTTAACAAGTATGTGCGAATTTCATGATTTATGATTTTATAACTCTTGGCCGACTCACAGGCCCTTATTGATGGCAAATCATGTATTTCAAGTATGATCAAGTATGTTATAATGTAATTGTCCATGAACTTCATGAATGATTTATGATTATGATATGAGCCTCATGTGCGTGTTTTTGGGAGCAATGTCTAACCGGGTAGACCCGGCGTTCAGGTAAACCCCATGATCTCAGAACTACATGTCATCGTAGGAATATATATACAAATGTTAACGATTCCCTGTGATTTCACATAATGCACATCCCTTTCCTGGAAAGCTTGGGACGGCTCTGCCCATTTGAGCAAGATAGTTGGGACATCATGTAAGCTCTATCATGATGGTGTCGGTTATGACGAGTCCTCCCATTGTTCCTCATGACTTATGCATGGTTATGTATGTTAATTTGGCTCAAGTTATGTTTTATAAAGTTTTCTCTTATGACTATGATTACGACTGGATTATGAATGGTTTGAAAACCTTGAGTCCTTATGTTTACAATATGACATTTAATTCATGATCATGTTATCCTACTCCTATGAACTCTTATATATTTTAACTGTCTGTTTTTAATTACCTTGCATACTCAGTACGTTCTAATTACTGACCGCATACTCTATATTGTATCATTTTATGATACATGCTCGGATATTCAGGTTCAACCCTATCATTAGCCAATCCTCAGAGTTAGTATCCCTCAGCCAGAGTTGGTGAGTCCTCATCCTTGGAGGACCCTTTTTCAGTGTATGTTTAGTGTTTTCAGTTTCATTCCTTGGTGAGTTAGTTAGGGTCTTGTCCCATCAGCTTGTCAGTATGCAGAGGCTTATCAGACATAGTACGTATTCAGCATTAGAATTGTGTTATGTATTCAGAGGTTAAGATGTTATTATGTTCTCAGACTTTCACTATAATGTATTATTCCGCATCGTTATATTGAGTTTTGAATGTTATGTTCATACCATGGGTCGATTTGGAGCCTCTCAGGGTTTCTTGTCCCGTCTCAATCTGAGTCCATGTTCGGGTCGTGATAGGTACACTGACTGATGATAGAGATGGGGATGATGACCTCTGGTGGGACTATGGGTAATTTCCACCACCAGACCTCTTCTAAGAATACCCAAAGCTCCCTATCCTAGCCCTTTTGGCCTCTCTCTCCCTCTCCTTCATCTTCTCCTCCTCTATCTACTGAGCATAAGTCATCAATTGAGAGATATCAATTTCACTGATAAGCATAGTGGTTCTGCACTCTTTGACAAGAAAATCTGAGAACCTATTCACAAACTTTCTCATACGAGTCCTCGGTTCCGCAACCATCTCTAGAGCATACTTGGATAGATGGGTGAACTTCAAGTCATAATTCTGAATAGTCATGTCATTCTTCTTCAAATAGATGAAATCTATTACCTTTGCTTCCCTCATCTCTCGGGGAAAGAACCTATCCAAGAATATCGAAATGAACTAATCCCAACCAATAGGAGTTGCACCTATTCCACGACCCTTCTTCCACTATCGGAACCAGATGTAAGTAACCTCCTTCAACTGATAGGAGGCTAAATCTGCACTCTCCTCTCTTGAAACTCCCATAATCTGGGTAATCTTCTGGATCTCCCCAATGAACTCTTATGGATCTTTGTTCATCTTAGAACCATGAAACTCTAGCGGGCTTATCCTGGTGAAGTCTCACACCCTAGCTCCTTCAGCATTCCCATTCATGGTCACATGAGCCATAGCCTGCTGATTGACATAGGTTGTCATATCCTATGTCAACTGAAAAGCAGCCCTGAACTTAGCATAAGTCACCTTCTCATGCAAAGGATCGGCTGGAGCTGGTTGACGTCCATCTCCATTGCCATTCGAATGGCCATTGTCGCTTCCACTTCTTCTTTCATTGACTCAATGAGGAGGCATAGTTCTGCAAATGCGTATAGCATGAGTTAGAGGAATAGAGAGAGTTGGACTTCATCAAATGGCATAGATCACGGTATAAGGAAAGTTTCCTAAAAGTCTTGTAGCCTCTTCCTCATATGGGTGGCATGTTTCACACCTATGAAAAAGAATCTACTCAATGCGATTTTCAAACACCCTCGGACACAACTAAACTTATTTCTCTGATATCAAGTTTGCCACGATCTGAGCATAAACCCCGAACCACGACATGGGACCTAGAACCATGAATGGCTCCAAGATAAACCATGGAACATACATAGCATGATTAAGAGCATATAACTAAGCGGAATTAAAGCATAAAGCATAACATGAGGGGAAGTCTAGAATCTCATAAAGCATAAATAAGATTAGAAGCTAACGTCGTTGAAAATCTACACATATCGGTCTAAAAAGACTATAGTGATAGATGAGTTGATGGAACAACACCTACAACTAGCTCTACCAATATATGAAAACTTAAGGACATAAAAGAAAGAACATGTAACAGAATTAACGTCCTGGGATTATGAGGACTCACTTAAGCTGGGGCTGGACTAGACTAAAGTGGGAGCGAAGCTAACGTCGAGGCTGAGACTAATAACCCGAAAGCTATATCATGAGACGATATAGCATAAAAGTATGCGGTCAGTACATTGAATGTACTGGTATGTAGGTTAAGTAAAATATAAGATTAGGGATGGGATGCTAAAATCATAATCATAAGATAGTCGTAAGCATAAGTTATTCATCATAAGATAAAGCATAATGACCCAAGGTTTTAAAAGTAAAATCATACGGATTAACATGTTTGAAATCATAAGTAAAAGTTCATAAACTGATCAATGGATCAATCATAGTACAAAACATGATTTCATAACTCCTGAATATGAACATTTCAAAATGTGCTTGTTAACATAGTCGGGAGGCCGTTCGTACCTTCCCAAGGTTAGAACNGGATCAATCATAGTACAAAACATGATTTCATAACTCCTGAATATGAACATTTCAAAATGTGAGGAACAATGGGAGATTCTCATAACTGATATCATCATGAATGAGCACCTGATGCCCAACTATGTTGCTCACATTAGTAGAGCCATCCTAAGCCGTGCCAAGGAAAAGAATGATAAAGGTGTGATATCACACATAATCATGGGCCCAGTAGCATAAGGGAGACGCTTTCAAGTAGTGAGGAACCCTTATCCTATGGTGGCACGTAGTTTTGAGACTTGATTGTACTGAACACCGGCCTACTCGGTTACTCCCAAAATATGCATATTTCTCATAGAAATAATAATGAAACATACTTGGTTTTACATGGGTTGATTGAACATCATAAAAATAATAAACATACTTGATATACGTGAACTATCCATGAAAACAACGTTGTTGATTCGGCCATGATACGTAAGCTTGAGATTTATGAAATCATACATAATTGAATAAAATCATCATAACTAGAAAACATGGTTTCATGAGAGATTCTAGTAGAAAACATGTATTCATAATCATAAAATATTGATTGAATCATAAGAGAATAGAAATCATAAAAGATCATAAGAGATTTCATCAAAATTGGGTCTAATCCTAAATTTTTCATAAAACATGATTAGAAACTTGAATTCATGAAATTGACTTGAAATTAGGCATGAGGGAGAAAAAAACTCCCCACTCATGACGCAAATACCTGGGTTTGAGAAGACCTTGCTAGAGTTTGAAACCCAAGAGAATTGGATAAGAAGGAGAACCTTTATTACTTGAGGGCTTGGGAGGATTTGATCTTCAATTTGAGGTTTTAGGAGTAAAATGAGGGTTAAAAATGAATAAAATCCTATAATACACCCTCTTAGGAGATCAAAACGACTTAGTTTAGCAGTTAAATAATTAGAGTACAGAAATACCCTTAATAACTCAATTGAAAAATTCACCCCCGTCAGTCATAATGGGTCACTTCACGACCCATTAGTGGACTTGATGGGTCATCGCATGGTACTCATTATCATAGGGAAAATTTTCAACTTTCAGGTCTTCTCTTGACGTCATCCACTTAACGATTAGTCATCACACTTAACAAATTTTTCTCCAGTCATTAAGACTCTCTGAAATCGACATTTTCTGAAACTTTTCCCACTTCATGGATCATCAAACAAGTCATTAGGTGACTTGAAAATTCACCTAATGAGTCATTCTGTGATCTGGTGTAATTCTGTTGTTTTCTTTGTTTCATGCCTCAGGTTTGATTGTAGGGACTTTTGGGGTTTTGCACCTTATCCAAAACATATTAAAGTTAGCTACACAAATCATCACCATACCTATCACTTTTCATTTATTATAACCTATGTTGCTCAGATCCTCTACAAATCACAATCGTGTTGGATCTTCCAAAAATATATTAATTTTGGAGGAGAATATTTTCAAGATAAAAGAAGATAGTTAGATTTATTGGTTCAATAATTATATCTTATAAATCTATGGAAGCCTTGGTAAAAGTTATCCATTCCCTTCTATTATGGTCAGTTGTAAATTGAGTCTGAAGTCCCCT